>CAOKZL010003762.1:0-70632 GCA_948472985.1 Iguana delicatissima | reverse complement strand
TTCTTACAATTTGAAAAATATGGTTCAGTTTGGAAAAATCAGTCTTATGTGTTTAAGGGCACAAACAAATATGGTTTAATAAAGTTGTGTAAGGAAGTTCAAAAGGAAACGTCTGAAAGCTGTCAAAGTAGTAGAAATGTCCAGTTTCTTGGCTGTCTTCTGTTTGTGCGAAGTGCTGCTGTGTTGGTTACATTCATAGTTTCTTGAAAAGCACTCCTCTCTACATTGTATATTTATCTGCATAGCATGGGAAAGATTTCTTCCAGTGCTATGACCACTGACCCTAGGCATGGAGGCATCCTGTCCAGTAGTATGTAATTCCAGAATTTTTCACTGAAGCAAGTTCAGTGCATAGAAGAAGCCAAAGCTAAGTTAAATATGGCTCTTGTGAGATGACCTCAGCAAAAAGAATTACTGTCTATCAGAACCTATCAAACAAGAAGAAGAAGAAGGAAGAAGAAAGAAAAAGGAAGGAAGGAAGGAAGGAAGGAAGGAAGGAAGGAAGGAAGGAAGGAAGGAAGGAGAAGAAAGAAAGAAAGAAAGAAAGAAAGAAAGAAAGAAAGAAAGAAAGAAAGAAAGAAAGAAAGAAAGAGAAAGAAAAACTTTTTGGGGGGGTTATATATGTGTAACAAAATGGTGTGGTATGGTATATGACAGGGGGCAAGAATTTGAGGAAGAGGATCTGCTTCCTCACTCATTTGTGCACCATACATTCCAGCTGCCCCAGTTTGGCAGGGATAGTCTTGATTAAGCCTGTGCTGTCTCACTTTCTCTGTTGTTTTTACAATGTCCCATTTTCTCTCTCGTCTTCCCACTTTCAGCATTTGTCCTCAGCCGACTCCAGTTGTTGCAAACTGAGTTCAAATTGTAAACGTTGTTTGCACTTAGAAGTGAGGAGGGGAGAGGAAGAAGTAGACTCTTGCCTTCCCTGTAGGCTCAAGCAAAGGCAAACCGTTTCAGCTTCTCCTGGCGTGTGTGCATTGTTAATAACTATATTGTTAATAACTTGAACACATTCTGATACTGCTTGATCATATTTCCCAGTTTTCATCTGTGAAATGTTAGAGAATATGATGTGCATATTAACTTCCCGCATTTGTGGTTTGAAGAGGAAATATAGGCCAATGATCAACTTAACCTTATTTGGGTTCTGCATGCCTAAAAGAGCATGGTGAAAGAGAACTGTGCAAACGTTCATTCCTGCTATCTGCATCCTGAAACGACTCAGGGCCTTTCGACACTACACTGTTATGATGCTATTAGTCCACTTGCAACATCTTATGGAATCCTGGGGTTTGCAGTTTAGGGAGGAGCATTTAGAATTCTCAGCCAGAGAGTTCTTTGGCCTCAGTAAACTACAAACCCTAGAATTCCACAGGATGTTGAAAGTGGAAAAATAGCACTATAACAGTATATTCTGGAAAAGCCCTCAGTCCTCGTAAAGGTTACAGTAATGATTCTGCTGAAGGTGTAAATGGTGTCAACCAATTGTTTTTGTCCAGAATTATATTGAAGAAGAAAATAGTGTGCTGACATCATCACGCTCCCAAAAAATGACAGATAGAATTTTGCTGGCCTAGTTACTTGGTATTTAACTCATGCTTTGTGTTCCATATCACTTAGTTTGCTTTTTTCGCCTATAAGTCTCTCTCTGAAATCATTTTAATGAATTTGGTATAATAACTACATTCCTTTTTCTGCCTTGCATATATATACATCTAGGTATGTGTATATGTGTGCTGATAATATATTACATCGATACACACACAAACACACCCACATACATACATACATACATATATATATGTGCACATACACACACAGACAGACAGAGATAGGAATCATGATACCTTCCATATGTTATACTGCAGCCTGTAGCACACCACACACAACATACCTTGCTAGGGCTTCTGGAATTTTCAGTTTAACATCATCTGGAACAGCATGTGATTCTCATCCCAGATTTGAAATCCCCCCCAACACCAAAATTGCACCTAGAGTTTGCCGTGTGAAATCTTCTCTTCCTTTCTACTCGTTTTTACTTTGTTTAGGTTGAACTAAAGTAACGTAAAGAATTTCTGAAAATGGTCACTTGCTGCATAGCACGTTTTAGCTGTCAAGTAAGTGCAGGGTTTCTTTTAACTTTAAAGCAATCATGCACACATTAATATATCTTGTGGTTGGTTGCTTTCTGTTACAATGCCCATGAAGCTTTTTGCAGTTGCTGGTACCTGATAACTATTAGCATAAAATCCCTGGATTTTATTGTAGGCAACCAGGTTCTGAATGCTACTGAACCTGAGTGATTTCCAAACTCTTACTACGACAAGATTGTTATACTACTGCAGTATGCCTTGAAAAGACTTTTCTTCAGCATATGCACATATAAATTGTAAAACATGTAGGAAGTCTACATTGCTGTTGGCTCAAGGGAAATGAAGGAATTCTCTTTTAACTTCTAAAACAAGACTTCTGCTTCATTCCTCTCAAAATATCTTCTTGAAATGTATTTGCTGCCTACTCTGGGGACAAAGATAATAATGGTGGGGACGACATTTAAATAATGCATTTCAAGTGTTTTTCCAAATCCTTAAAGAATCTGCCACAGTAGATCAACATTATTACCCCCACATTGCAGATAAGAATTTAAGTCTGACACTTAGTGAGGTCTGCAGTAAAGATGAAATTTGAACATGGGACTTTATAGCTCTCACTTTTACTCATTGTACTACACCTGATGTTACTGCTATAGTCTGTCCAATGTGGCCAAAAAGTTATACATACTAAGTTTTACAAGTGTCATCTTGAACTTTTCAGTCCCATTTTTTTCACCAAAGAATCTTCAATTACTGTCCCACATGTAGCTCTGAGACTTAAAATATGTTCTTTTTTAAGAGTATATTTTAGCATAGAATTCCTGAACCAGAAAAAAAAAGAGTTGAGCAAATTTAAAATTTCTGTAAATGTATTGCGTGTTAATTGGTCTAATGAAAAGCAACAGCCTACTTGCTCTGTCACTTTCTTCCTCTTCTCTTCTCCCACCATCATCTTCATCGTTATTACTGCTGTCATCATCATCGAAACTGAAATGTATTTGTTATGGGAATGTGATTAATAATATTTAGTTTTGGATCAAAACACAGAATAATACTGAGTGTATCAATGTTACTGTTGTTGTGTGCCTTTTAGGTAGTTTCTGAGTTATGGTGACCCTAAGGCAAACCTATCACAAGGTTTTCTTGGCAAGATTTCTTCCGGGGGGGTGAGGTTGCCATTGCCTTTCTCTGAGGTGATTTCCACACTAGACTGTTATAGTGCTATTATTCCACTTTCAACAGCCTGGGGCCTTTGGCCCCTCCTTAAACTGCAAACCCCAGGAGTCCATAAAATGTTGAAAGTGGAATAATAGCACTATAACAGTCTAGTGCAGAAATGGCCTGAGAATGTGACTTGCCTAAGGTCACCCAGTGTGTTTCATGGTTGAGCGGGGATTTGAACTCTGCTCTCCAGAGTTGTAGTCCAGCACTCAAATCACTGATAAAGAGTTGTTAAGGCCTTTTTAAAATGATATGCATGTCTATTATGTTATATACGCCTGAAGCTGAAGCTATTTTACTCTGGTCAGAAACAACAAAAACTGTGATGTGTGCAGTGAATAAGAGCCCAGTTGTCCGTGTAGATTTTGTCATCTGATTAGTCACAACATTCAGTAACTGATAGCTGGATGTGCAGATTTCCTGCACTGAAAAGCAGTGAAGATAAAGTGACAACTAACTTGTGGTGGTTCCTTCACACACACACCACCACTCAGTACTGGAGTCTGGTTCATTCTTAGGATAGCATTGTCAGTAGATCCTCCATGGAAATTACTCAGACAGCCAGACCTGCAGTGTCCAGGGCCAGTACATCATTCAAATTTGGTTAAGTTTAAAGATTTGGGTTTTGAGAGGTCAGCATTAGAGTAAAGGGGACATTCGAAGGGAGTTGTTGAAACTATTCTAGCTTCTAGAAGAAAATCAACTCAAAACATATGTAATATGAATGGAGGCCATTTGAGAGGTGGTGTAGTTCTAAGGAGCTGCAGGTAGAGGACATAGAGGTCAAGTGTGTTCTGCAGTTTTTACAGGATAGCTTTTGCAAGGGCCTCAGGCCTTAATACTTCCAAGTGCCAGGTTTCAGCACTAGCAGTGGTGCTTAATCTTGAGAGTGTTCCATTATTAGCACATCCCCCCATTATGAGATTTCTTAGGAGTGTATCTGTTGTGACCTTTCCAACAAGGCACAGGTTTCCTAGTTGGGACTTGAACTTGGTTTTGAATAGTTAAATGGCCTCCGTTAGAACCACTTAGGGGGGCCTCTTTGAGGATGTTGGCATTTAAAGTAGCCTTTCTAGTCGCAATAACATCAGTGAAGCGAGTATCAGAACTGGCTGCTATGTCTGCAAATCGGAATCTGTGCAGATTTGAAAAGGATAGGTTGATGTTAATGTTTGATCCAACATTTCTGCCAATGTGTATGTCATGTAAGGGGACACTTGATGTTATTTATCTACCAAATTTTTGTCCTCAGCCAAGTCAGGATTGCTATTAAGGTCTATACAAAGAGAATTTCACAGTTTATCTACACACAGGCTTTATTTGTTTCATACAATCCAAGAACTTTGGGTCAGAGAGCCTCAAAGACAGTGGTTGACAGGTGGATAAAAGCATGCATTTTCCAATGTTATGACTATGAAAACCAACCAAGGCCTAAGAACATGTGGCCACATTTTACCAGATCAATGGCTACAAGTACAGCTTATGCTGTTACAAGTTCCTTGCAAGAGGTAGGTGATGCTGCAGGATGGTCAGAGCCATCAGCTTTTGTCAGACATTACAGATTAGATAAATATAAATCAGCCCAGCCTGCTTTGGAAAGAACTGTGCTGCAGTCAGTAGTTAAAGGGAAGTAATGATTCCACCCTGTCATGGGGCTTTGGTTAAGTCCTAGTTTTGATGGATTGCTCCTTGTTGCCATCCCAAGAATGAGAGGTAGGATTTACTATATTCATTCTGGGATAGCAGGAGAAACAATACACACCCACCCAATTTTTTAAAAAATAGTAGAAAGGTGGATGATTAAGAGGCAAAATTAACATAGAGTCAAGTTAGGTAGGGCTAGATAATCAAATTCTCAGGGAAGAGAAGGGGTCCTAATGGTCAAAATTGATAAGAACATGGACTCCTGCCTAATCTGGTTGGCATGCAAGGATTAACCCAATCATGGTGGATTGCTCCTCCTGCCATCTCAGAATGAATATTCATGGTAAGTTCAGTCTCTCATTTACACTACAGTTTTAGATAATTCAGCAATAACACACAAATTTAGACCCAAAGCTTGGCACTATTTACTATGGAGAGATTTCTCATTTATTCACCACACCTGCCCATACACTGAAGGTGGAACAGGGATGGGCAAAGTGTAGCTGTCTCAATGTTGCTGGACAGCAAGTCTCCTCTGTCAAATCTATTGTAGCCAGTGGTGAGGAATGGAGTCCAACAACATCTGGCAGGTCATACTTTGCCCACTGCTTCTTTAGATGATGGTGGTTGAGGGCCAGATTTGGGGCCATCTTCTATGGGGGGAGTTTATGTATGTGAGTCTGTATTTCCTTCTTTGTGTCACTGCAATATATCCACAGGATGTCAGAAGTATATCCTCAGCTTGATTGGTGGAACATATGCTTGTGGCTAAAAGTTTAGTATCACAGACTCACCCGGTAAGCGTGAAGTTGAGCAATAAGCAAAGGACTTACTGCATCAAATGGCAAAGGGAAGGATGCTATATAGTAATTTGGTAAAATGTGGCAGTACTTGATGGAGATTTGTCAGCTGCACTCTTACCAAACTGCTGCAGCCCAGACACTCAAGTGGAACATGTAATCTTTTCTTCATCTGCCTTCCCTATCCATGTTTTTTTTTCTCTTTTCTTTTTCTTTTCTTCCAGTTTTGGAAATAGGATTTATGAATATTCTGCAACTGTGAAATGGAGGTGAATTGGAAATTGCTGATAAAGCATCCAGTTGTCATCTCTTGATCTGTAAATTTGATGAGGTAGCACTTGATAAAATAATTTTTAAAGCCTATTTAGTGATAGACAGTTGTGCCTGAAACAACCCATGGTACAGTTCATCTGCATCACCTTTTAAACTGAATCAGACAGCCTTATGTCACTACATCTGATGTAAGAGGAGTATATTTATAGTTTGATATCCCTTGTTCAACTTTCCCCAGCTGGGTGCCTTCCAGACATGTTGGATCAAAACTCATCAATCCCCTGACAGCATAATTGAAGGCCATGCTGGCTGAGGATAATGGAATTGGTAATCTAGCACATCTGGGGGGCAGCCACTGCAGAAAGAATGTACTATTTTTATGCCAAGTATTTCTACTAATGATAGCTGTTGATCTCTACTAAATAAACAGGAATACCTTAATTAACAAAGCATTGGACAAAAAAGCTTCTTTTTACCCATCCAGCCCCCTTTTACTCCTTGTCCTCTTTCTAGATCAGTGGTTCTCAACCTGTGGATCCCCAGATGTTTTTGGACTTCAGCTCCCAGAAGCCCTGAGCATTGACCATAGTGGCTGGGACTTCTGGGAGCTGAAGTCC
This sequence comes from Iguana delicatissima, assembly GCA_948472985.1. NCBI lineage: Eukaryota > Metazoa > Chordata > Lepidosauria > Squamata > Iguanidae > Iguana > Iguana delicatissima. The sequence goes on along the minus strand of CAOKZL010003762.1, from coordinate 63,981 downwards.
ACAAACATCTGGGGACCCACAGGTTGAGAACCACTGCTCTAGATGGAAGTTTTTTGAAAGCAGCTTTAGAAGGATGATGAAGGAAGTCTGGAGAAATACAGATTTTAGTTGTTGGGTTACAGTGGTATGTCTGTAGTAAACAATGAAATAAAGCTTGAGGTGGGAAAAAATGGAATTCTACTCTAGCTGATCCTAATGTGGCTGTCTGTGCCTGCCTATAGCAGGCAAGATAAACAGCAGCTGCCTCCCATGTCCCTTTTTGTACATGTGTAAACAGCAAAAGAAAGAGAAAGGAGGAGCACAGATAAGCCTGCCTCACCAGTTAGCATAAAATAGCATAAATCTCTGAGTGTAGCCACCACACTTCATAATGAAAGCAAAGGCTTGTGAAAGAAAAAGTATTATCCCTGGATAGATTTTGAAAGAAGTGTCCAATATGCAAGGCTTACCTGACCTGGTTGTTTCATTTCACATATGCATATTGTTAATTTTGAATAAATGACTTGTTTAAATATGTTGTACAATTCTTTTATGTAGTATAAGAATCTGTCTCTATTATTTCCCTGTTATCTCTGCCTCCTTTCTGTTAAAGAAGTGATGTTCAGGAACACACGCACTTCATTAACTGAGGCATATACCTGTGTTCTGTTAAATGCAGTGCTTTTAACTTGGGAGTAACTATTGGAAGTATATCTTGAAATCAGAAAGGCAAATAGGCACTCTTATTTTATTTAACCTCAGAGTCTTGCCTCCACATTCACAGGTTTGACCTTCACAAATTTTATTGCCTCCCCCTGCATTCTCCCCCACCTGTTTCCCTTGCATTTTGCATTTTGCAAGGTTTGGAGAAGAAGGCAAGCACCCAGACAAAAGGCAAGGAATACGGGAGGGGCATGCACACACTTACCTTCCTTCTCCCCTGTGCAGCCCCACTCCCATTCCCTTGCTTCATTCCCTGGCTCTGAGAACTTGCACTGAGGCAAAAGGCCAGGGAATCAGTGGGGGTGGGAGGGGAAGGCTCTCATGAAAGCCTTCCTTCTGTTCAGAACTACCCTCTCCCATTCCCTTGCCTCCAGCCCCAGAACATTGATACACTCAGCCCCAGAAGGGAATGGGAGTGGGATCACAGGGAGGGAATTACTTGAGGTTTTTCCACTTTCATGAGGGTTATGCACCCGGAACCCTCGCAAAAGTGGAGGGTTCAAGAGAGATTCCTCTTATTAGTGTCGTCATCTTGTCCATAATTGCCATATCATACAAATTTAATTCCCAGTCCTCTGTATTTGGTTTGTCTGTTTTTTTCCAATTTTTAGCATAATTGATCCTTGCAGTAACAGTCATGTAAAACAGAATTTCATCAAATTTTTTTCCCAGTTCATTTTCTGGCTTTCCCAACAAATACATTTGCGATGACATTTGGAACTGTAGTCCCAAATTTTTTTCTATCTTCATATGTATTTGTTTCCAATATTTTCTAGCTTTTGGGCATGTCCATCAAATATGGTAGAAAGTACCCTTTTCATTTCTGCACTTCCAACATTTATCAGAACATTTATATATCTTTGCCAATCTCTCCAGGGGGAGGTACCACTGTAGGTGCATTTTATAAATGTATTCTTTTAGATTCTGACATGCTGTGTTTTTCAATCTTTTCTGCCAGGTATTCTCCCAATTTGCTAATTCAATTGGATGGCCTAAGTTTTGTGCCCATCATATCATTGGTTCTTTGACAACCTCTTCTTCAGTGTCCCATCTTAACAATATTTTATATATTTCAGATATTATCTGGGATTCTTTCTCCAACAATAGCTCATCAAAGGTTGTCTTTTCTGTTTGAAAGCCATTTATTTTCAATTCCATTTTTAGTTTTCCATTTAACTGTCTATGTAATAACCAATGACAGTTGAGAACTTGAGAAGTTTGTTAAAAAATGAGACTCTCTCATTCAATTCTTTAAAAACAAATGGGGAGATTCAATGGTAGCAAGCTTTATGGATTAAGGGAAAGATATGAAGAGAGAAATAAGTGAGAAGAGATAAGAGTTATATTTCAACTATATTACTTACTGAGAAATTTAAAAATATTAGGATATAGTATAAAGGTTAAGATGAATATTGTATAACGAGATACTATCAGTAGAGTCCTGATGTATGTAAATAAGGGAAACGGATCCTAATGTACATAGCTAATGTATTATACTAAGGACAAACTAGTTAGGAAGCCAGAGAAGGGAGAATGAATGAATCAAAGTGAAGAAGTAAGAAGATGGGTAGGTAGGTCCTAAGAAAGGTTAAATTACGTTATATATGGTATTTAGTATGGGTACTATAATATTGTAATATAATAATGACTATATTTATTATATTTAAGCTTTGAATTTAGAGATCTACCTATATATATGAAACTGTTTAGTATAGTTATGTATGTATGCATTGACTTTCAAGAATTTTATGTTCCATGTTTTTAAAAAAAAAAAAAAAAGTGGAGGTTTCAGAGTGCATAACCCTGCCTTTCAATGCAGGACTGAAAGTAGCATGTGTATGATCAGGCTTTTGGAAAAATCTTTCAGTAACGCATGTGTTCAGTCTGCTTTGAAAAAGGAGGTTTGCACAGTTTGATAATAAGCCATGAACATGATTGTATAAATTAATTCTCAGCTCTCCCTCACCAGAAAGATTCTGATATACTAATCCAAAAAAAGTAGCTATTAACAACATTGTGATATCAAAAATAGAAGCTATCTATATGTGTTGGAACTATACTACTTACTTTCTGTATGCCTTAATGTGGGGTTAGAAAGTGTTACCCATGAGAACCTGATATTAAACAGGTTTATCTTTTCACTTTATTATTAGAAAGCAAAGGGTGTTTATGACTGATATTGGTAGACCTTTTATTAGACCTCAGTAAACTAGTATTTTCTTTTTTTCTGAACTGTTGTGTCAGGGTCATGGAAGGGATGTTTTTTCATTTTACAGTATGTTCAAGAATAGAGGAAACAAGATTGTAGAACTTCTTTATCCATCCACCATCTCCATATCTGATCTTTGATATTAGCACTTTCTTCTGCCGGAGAGAATAACCCATGTTGAGCCTCTGGTGTTCTGATGTGCAACTACAAACTTTTACTATCTTAGGAATCCCAGTTTTCATTTAAAAGAAGGAAATTTGCAGCCTTGGTGGCAACAGAGATAAGCCTGAGTAATGTACACTGCCAAAAAATGGTGACATTGTTGTAGACAAATGAATAGTGGGCCTGCCTAGCAACATAATAAATAATGCAGAAACTTTCCTGTCAGGGCTTCCCAAATAGTCTAAATGTGCAAACTGCATACATTTATAAATATAGCAGCTTAAAATCTTTGCATTTGTCAAGTCATAGCATCTCAAGCAGAGCTTAGGGAAGTTACTTTTTTGACCATACCTCCTAGAAATCCCCAGGCAACATGTCTCATGACATCCTAACTGGGTGGAGTGAGGTGTTGGGCTCTGAGAGTTATGGCCCCAAAAAGTAACTTTTCCAAGCTTTGATTTTGAGACTCTTCAAATCACAGAGCCACTGGTTCTTTTGGTAGTCAGATCCCATTTTTCAAGGATGATAGAAATCCAGAATACAGATATCACTTGTTGCCTGTAGCAACATTGGCTGTATGAGCCAAAGGGCATGAAAAAATATTACATATTCTTCAAATGTTCTGTTGCTTTTCTCCTCTGATCTCATGCATATGATATTGAAGTCACAAAAACATAATCATTTGATCAAATAATAATTTAGTCAGACTAAGGCCCATCTCTGCCAATGTTCTGATTCCTGCAGCATCCAGCCAGATACTCTGAGGAATTCACAAGCAGGAGGACATAGGACAAAAGTCATGTTCCTGTGTTTGATCTTTTTCTATCACCTGCTGTTTTCTGGTATGTTGCCTTTATAGCAAGAGACCATTAGCTACGATGACCCATAGACATCAAATACAATACTATAAGTCAATCTCCTCTGTACTTCTTTTGAAAACCATTTAAATTGAATTTCTCATACCCAATCTGAGTTGCTTCTACATAGACTACATAGGACCAATGTGAATAAAATATATTTCAAATCCATTTCAAATGATATTCTTTCATACCTTAAACTTATATGGTTGGCTTGCAAGAAACAGACATCCTCTTTTCAACCTGGCACTTGCCTGCAGTCTTAAAACTGAGATGAACAATAAGAATCACATGGATGATCCATCTCTCTCAGAACTGCCTCGTCAACAATGGCTCTTACGACCCAGTAGATGCTGGAGATGGTGATTAATTCAAAGTGTTGGATCTGACTTATAAAATACAGTTGGCCCTCCTTACCTATGACCTCTGCATGTGTGATTTCCAGTTTGCATGAAGTGTCCCCTCCCTATATCTAAAATGACAATGACATGTACACCAATGCCCTGAAGAGTCTGCACGCACATTGCTACTATTGAATATAATGGGATGCAAGCATTTACAAACTCTGCTATTCATGAGAGTTCCTGGATCAGAATTCCCATACGTTACAGAGGGCCCAGTATACTATATAACTTGGGACCGGGCTGTCTGGCCACTGTATCTCTCTGTATGAGCCTGCCCAAGTTTTGAGATTCACGGGAGGAGGCTTTCTCTGAGTCATGCCACCATCACAAACATGTTTCATGAGGACATCTGAGAGGGCCTTCTCAGTGGATGCTTCTAGCCTGTGCAATTCCCTCTCATAGCAGGTTAGGCTTCCTTCCACCAGCAGGCAAAGAGGTTTTTACTTAGACAGGCTTTTAGCTATAACCTGATAGCTGTGGAAGGGTCTTTTACTAGGGTTGAGAATGGTTCTGTACTTTTATTCTCATTTTTATGTTTTAAATGCTTTTAAAGTGTTTAAATTAATGCTGTTTTTAAGAAGATAGTTTGCTTAGTTGTTTTTAATTTTTTAAAAAATTAGGATGGTCTTTAGCTGTCCTTCATTTTAATCTATGTTGTAAGCCACCTTGGGCCTCATATAGGGAGAAACACAATGGATGGATGGATGGATGGATGGATGGATGGATGGATGGATGGATGGATGGATGATCTTGGCTGTCCAATAGAATAATGATGAAAATGGGATATTAGTGGCACTCAGCAGATATCAAAGGCCATATGGTGATACTGTCAGGTATTTAAGTAACTTTGAGTTATGTAATATGTTCTTTGTGGTTTGGACTAATTATGTATGTTTTCAGGGTGATGGTCGCAAAGCTGAACTTGGTGAAGGCAGCATACTAGGCTGAGTGGCATTCTTGTAGTTTCTTTTTGTCTCTGTGTCAAACACAGTACAGCACAGTATAGCTCCTCAGGCTGGATAGGCAGGGGAAGTGAAATGGCTTGTTTACTGCAAAAGGACTGGCCTTTTTTGTGTGATTTGACTTTGTTTGGAATGAGAGCTTATTAGGTCACTCGTTGTATTAAAAAAGGAGCAATCAACTTGATCAGTGAGAACTTGATATTTTAGTAGTCTTGCCTTTAAAAGATTCACACCCATTCTTATAGTGAACTCCACATTGACCTAGTGACTCACCACTGGAAGCAGTCCAGTAGTAGTTCTTGATATTTATACTGCTTATGTTAGGCCAGTGAGGCACAGGTTATTTTTGTTTTAATTTGTCAAGCCCTGGGAATGATTGAAGTTGTTTCTAAGACCAGGCACCACCTAGGATATTGTGGAGGATGTACACAATGGCACGTCTCAGATTAATTCAGTGGCTTTTTAATTTTATTTTTCACCATAAGTCCATAAAGTAATACTACCCAGACTCTACAGGATCATCGTAATTAAGAGCTAAACTCAAGCTTGGAAACGTTACTTTTTTTAACATTATAGCTCCTAGAATCACAGCAAGACCACTGGAATTATCGTCCAAAAAAAAGCTAATGGCTTGGATTCTATTGTTACTCAACTAGAATGGATCCATTGAAACAGTGGAACTTCTAGAAATGTTGTACCTCTAGAAGTGTTGACTTAGCAAGTGACTAATTGATTCATAAGGCAGTTCTAGTTGGGACTTAAACTGGAATTAGGCCAAGATCTCTAGCCTTTAACTAAACTGCTTCCTACAGGCAACAAAGAATTCTTTATACGTGAGTGAGTGGCTGATGAAGGAAAAATGGGTCAGTCAATCCTTTTCTTCCTTACCCTCCCCCAGTCAATATGGTTTCCATCTGTTTGGCTTCCCCTACCAGCTGGCATCGAAATGCAGCAGGCTAGTGGAGGAAGGAAAGAGCAATTCATCTCTTTTACATATGGCAGAAGGCAACATTTTGTACTAACCTCCAAAGAAGTTAGCAGCCCACAGTGGAGGGCCCCTAATACACATTTTCAGGCTATTGACATCTGTGGGCTTATTTACAAGGCATCTTAAGGTAGTTTGAGGGTGATCATCTGTAGTCATCTACAGTACTATTGATAGCTTTCCCTCCCACTGACACATCTTGTTGAAAATTTTTATCTGTCTCCCTAGTAATAGGGGACTTCTGTTATCTGTTCAAGTAAGCCAACTAATACTTATATGTTTGGTAGTAGAATTATATATGAAATTGGAGCCTTCAGACTTTGGGCTGTGGTTGTGGTTACCACAAGCTCTGCCTTTCCACCACCAGGGAGAACCCTTGCATTTCTTCTATGGTTGTGAGGCCATAGGCACAATAGTCTAAATTTGCGTTAACAGCAAAAGATCACATATTGTTTGGTCATAAGGAATAATGTTCCTGGAACGTTAATCTTCCTCTAGGAAACAGCTGCACTGGAGTGAAAGATAAAAAGTGTAAAGTGTTTTGGAGACTTGGGGATGCACTTAAAGCCATAACAATGATAAAGAGAGCTCCTATGGATATATGGCAAGGCAAAGAAAATTGAACATAGAGTGATTATCAAGTCATGTAATAAGAAGACATCTTCAATGCTTTATGTTTTCAAAGATGGGTACAACTAAAACGTTTTTGCTTAATGATGTATTGATGAGGAGTTATTTTCATCACAATATAGACTTTTTAAAAACAGCTATTCTATTTTTAAAAATAATGTTTGTATGTGTGCCGCACATAGCCTGAAGTAACATCAGAAATTTCGCTCTTGTGTGTTCTCAAATGCACCAAAATGCAACTTCCTGTACAGCAGCATCAAAAAAATCCACACAAGAAAAAGTGGTTTTGCTGAACTTTGTGGACTTCTCTTAATTACTCCTGAAGAAAGAATATAACTGTGACAGGTCAGGCTTCTACAGCATGTGCATTATTAAGATCTGAAAACATTTTATATCTTATTACATTTAACTAACATGGAGATTAGTGGTAACCCAAATGTTCATGTTGTATTAGAAAACCTTTCTTTAATTTAATACCATGTGAACAGATTTTTGTTTTGTTTCTATTATTTTTTTATTCTGCAGGGCAGAGTATGGTTAATTGATTTTAATCCATTTGGTGAAGTAACAGATTCTCTACTGTTTACATGGGAGGAGCTGAGGTCTGGAAGCAGCTTAAAAGATGATCAGGGTGAAGGTGCAGCCATGGAACTGGTAAGAAGAAAGACACTAGGAATTAATGCTTTTTGTATGTGGCAATATTACAATTAAGCAGGTATTCCTGGCTTCTGTACATGCCTGGACTTTAAGATACATTTTGAGCTTTTTAAAATATACATTCAAGCAACTCTGTCTTCTTGAAATATATATTTAGATCTTCCATTGACATCAGGTGGATGGAGATAATGAATGTTACACACCAGAGTCCATTTTCTACTCAATAAATATTTATTGTTAGTTACTTTTATTTCCTCCTTTTCCTCCAAGAGGAAGATGGCTTATGTAGCTCTTGCTCTCCTTACTCTGTCCTTACAACAATCATGTGAGGTAGGTCCAGCCAAGAGAAAATGATTGGCTCCAAATCACCCAATGAATTTCACAGCTCAGTGAGTACTTGAACTTAGATGTCTCAAGTCCAAGTGCAGCACTTCAATCATTACATACTCTCACCACTATAGTACAATGATTTTCATAGGTTTGCTTTTTTGAAGTGATTCTCAGGGAGAATTGATTATCCGTAAGTAGCAAGTGTCAGGGACATTGCACAGCATTTTTCTCTAGCATTGTTGTATGCGTGTTCATATTGGAGTTGATTTGAGTTAGTGACCCAAGTTCTTCTCATCAAGGCACACACAAAAAGTTTTCCCTGCAAATGAAGATGACCAAAATCGTTGCCACAAGTTGATTGAAATTTTGAAGGTTTGTTGCAGGTCAGATAAAATAGTCCTTGGCTTTTCCCTCCTGCTGCTGTAATTGAACAGCAGGAGTTATGAGCAAGGATCCTTCCTATACTTTCTTCTTCAGCTCTTGAAATATGCACACTAATGTGTACTAGAGTCAGCTAATAGGAGAATGGAAAATGGTAAGGCAAGACAAATGTGAAGGAGGCTTTCAGAGTTACACCCTTGCTTTCTTACATTGCTCATAACTTTCCTGCACTCCAGGCACAAACATTGTTCTTGAAGAATAATGTACCACTCAGTTTATCTCATTCTAATTCATGAACTTTCACGTTGTACATTTAACAATGTTTCATTTCTTTCTGTTTGCTTCCTTCATAATGATGGATGGTCTTCCACCATGTAACTGAATTGCCTGTTTCATTTTTAATGTTTGTGAGCTGAGATATTTGTAAGTACAGTTGCAGTAGAAGGCAGCTGGAAGCCGGTGGGCCAAGTCTGGAGCCCTATAGAGTACTCCCCCACCCACACAGACACTTGACCAATTCAAAAGACAATAATAGAGAGTATGGAAGCAGTTCTATTTGTGGTAATAGAACCTGCCAAGAGACCACCTTGAGTTGCTCCAGTCTCAAAATGGTTGTCCATGAAAATTGGTTGTTAACAAGGACTTTACAAAGTCCTGACATTCTGTACCCTCTAAATATCAGATGGCTCTGAAATATTCTGACACATTTTCTTAATCTAATGTATATTTAAGAGAAACTGAAATAATGTCCCTTTAAACAGAGGTGGGTAGCCCCTGGACTACATTTGGCTCTCCAGGGCTGCCAGTGTGCCCCAGAACCCCCAGCCTCATTTTTTGCCTTAAAAACATTTCCAGAGCAGAGGTGGGCAAAATGTGGCTCATGGGCTGCACACAGTTCTCTGACCACGCCAATAGTTCCCCAAATCCCTCCAACTCCCCCCAAAACAAAACAAAACAAAACAACTTTTGTAAAAATTCGTAAGATTTTCAGAAAATTCGAGCATGACCTTCAGGCAATTCCCCCACCCAAAAATATATGAAAAACCTTCTAAATGCAAAAATACCCCCATCTTCCACAAGCCCCCCAGAACCCTGTACTACCCCCTCCCAATACCCCTGTTTTCCTTTGCAGTTCCTCTTAAAATAGTGACAGGAAATAACTTTGACAGAGACTGCAGGGGAAAACAGAGGTATTCGGGCTTACTACGGAGGGTGGGTCCTGGCGTTGGAGGGCTGCAGGGAAATTGATTCCTGACTCCTATGCAGTTGCCCACTTTAGAGGCTGCAGGGCAGTTTTGCCACATTTTTGCACCCATCCTGTTTCAGGCCTTGGGAGGTTCCTCCCCCTCCCCAAATACCTGGAAGGGATTTAAAAATCTATTGTTACACTGGAACCAGCTGAGTAAGATTCTCTAACTATGAGTCCCACTAGATTGTCAAGATTATTTGATAAGCACTGAGAATTTCAAATAGACATAATGGTAATTTTAGACTGACATTGCTTTTTTATTCCCCACCCAAATCAGGACTATCCATCATTCCGTTGTACCAACAGCAATCTCACTGTCCAGCCTAGTCCCTATCTCAGCTACAGACTACCCAAAGATTTTGTAGATCTTTCCACTGGAGAAGATGTTCACAAATTAATTGACTTGCTGAAACTGGTAAGTACATTTTATAAGATAGGGTCTCATCTCTGACAGTTACATACTACAAAAGTACTTGAGACTGTAATAAGCTGATATTCATAACAGTGAAAGTGGTCAGACTAACAGTCGCTGTTTCACAGGTAAATAAATATGTCATTTGATTTCTCATGACTTCTTTCCACTTTTGAGCTAAATATATCAACAAACACCCATGAAAAGCATTGGCATGTGAGATCAAGATTCTTTTGGTGGGATGCTGAACTGCAATAACTATTCATAAATGCAATTTGCCACGTTATACCCAATGATCAAGTGATAAGCAAACAAGTATGAACCAATCTAGATAATTTTCACATTTATAGCATTCATACTGTGCTTTACAAAGAAAATATTCCTAGAGTGGCTGACGTCATTGTCATTGACAAGACTGTCCTTGCCTTTATGCTTACAATCTAAATAGACACAGCACAAAATGAAAAGAGCTGGGGGCGGGAATGAAGACAAATTTTAGACACAAGATCTTAATATTATGAAATCCCTCAGCCTAATAGAAGGATAATTGAGGAGTGTCAAAGGACAGATGGAGCTTTTCAGAAGGTCCGTTGTGGTTGTAGAGTATATTTTTTACTTCTGTTAATAAAACCAACTTTTAAAAACAGTCAGTTCTTGTAACCCTTTCAGGATAGTAAAGACTTTGCTTGCTTGCCATTGGAAGAAGAGGACAGTAATGAGGGGGCCTGTCTAGCTTCCCAAGGAAGGGAGTTCCACAGCCTCGGAACAACAAGTGAGAAGGCCCTCTTTTGCACCCCAACTAGATGTGCTTGTGATAGTGGCAGGACAAAGAGAATGGCCTGTCCTGAAGATACCAGACCTTGGTGGGCTCCTAAGGGAAGACTACAGTCTGTCAGATAATTAGAGTTGAGTTGAAACAAATAATTTTGCTAACTATGCCCACACCTAATGCTTGATCACTACAAGAATATGCACAGTTGAGCAAAGCCTGAAAGCTTAAAAGTACCAAATCTTATGCACTTGTAAAAGTGAGAATTTAATCTTGAAAAGATTCCTGATGGCAGCCATACCTGGGATGGCATTTATGTTTGCCACTGTGTGGGGATCACCACAATCATCTCCTTGAGGAAGAGGTAGAAGAAGAAAGTCTCTTTGATCTTTTTCACTGCCCTTTCCTTTTTCATGGTTGATATTGAACATCCTTATTAGTCTTGGATTCTCACTTATTAGAGTAAGAGCTACCCATATGAAAGTATGATAAGGCTGTTTTACTTTGGAAGCCTTTGATCTGCCACCTTCCCCACCTCCATTATTCAACAGTGTCTCCCTAACCTGGATCCCTCTTTGCTATGAATTTTAACTAGATTTAAATCTTTTAATATAAAGCAAGAATTCTAATGCTGTTCCCATAGTATTCACCTAAAAGTTAAGATGGAGATTGTAACTATGGTTTTTCCGGAGAAGTGAAGATGATTTGATGGGGTATTACTGCAATGATTTGAAAGTAATGATTTTATCCTACTCTTGCTACTACAGAGTAAGTAATAGCCTATATAAATCATTTCAAAAACTTGCAAAATCCCTCTTTCCAGAGACAGCTGAGAAAAAAAAATATATGTGTATTCTGCAGATTCTTGCGGCCTCCTTTCCACTCCCAAAGCTACTGTCGGGTTCTGCCTGAAGTCACTTTCAGCATGCAGCCATTCTATTTAGTAAATGATTTGGCATTTTGGTCCCAGTAAATCAGTCATATTGATTGCACAGTGGAAGGCATCGAAGTTTTCCGTTTAAATCAATGAGCAGGCTGTCTAACTTTTTGACCAGGTTAATCATATCACTCCTCAGGCACAAGAAAAAGACTGAAAAACACTTGGAGCCACAGATTGAAATCTCATCAAAAAACATTTCATGAAGGACTTTGTTGTTCAGTTGATGGCAGCTACAGGGGAGAAAAAAAAGAACTTTAAGCTAATCCAGAAAAAAAGTACCCTTTTGAAGTATTGTTCTAAAACAACATCCATCTGCTTACTTATTATATGGTGTAATCTGTATACTTATTAAATCCATTGTCAGTGTAATAGCTGGATCCTCCTTCAGGCTTTATAGAAGGACTCCGTGTGGTGGAACACAGACTTTAGCTTAAAAAATCCAGACATTTGAACCTGTGAAGTCTCTAATTTCATAGCTTGAAGAAGTGCTTCATGGTATTTTTCAAGAACTTTTCCTGCTGATCTTTTTTTAAGTCCTTAAGCAAGAGTTAAAAGGACTAAAGCTGGATTACAGCATGGCCTTTATTATGTTACAGTCACATATGAACATTGGAAGAGCACGTTCTATGCAACTGTTGAATAGCCCAACAAACTTCATTAGACTGTGGTCAAAGTATTAATTGCAAATTCTGGTTTGTTGTAGGAGAGAGTGGAATACTGAGCAGTATATGTTCATGATGATGCATCCATTGCTACAGAATTGATAGCTTGAACTTGGAATCTGTTGTATCAGCAGTGATCCTGTGAATCTGAGATGAGAGCAATGCCATCTTCAGTGTAATATTGCTTAGCCAGGAAGTCCTTTAGTCTTCAATTTCCTTGGAGGTTTCCACTTAAAAAAAAATGGGGTAGCCTCTGCAAATTAATTTTTCTCCTAGAATCTTGTGACTCTGGGCATACATTCTTTGGTTGATAATGATTAATCACTAACACTGGAGAAGATAAACAATATTAATTTTAATTCATTTTAATAATCAGTGATGTTCAAATGCTGCCTCTATTGCTTTGCATGCGCTAGTGCTGTGTTGTGCTGTCTTTTATTTGTTTGCTGGTTGGTTGGTTTGTTGGTTGGTTTTAGAATACACAGCATTTCCAGAATATAGTTGTAACACTGACTGGAAGTGTCTTCAAGTTATTAACTCAGTTTCTTGGTTTTCTTACCAGAAGAGAAATCAACAAGATGATGAAGAATCGTGAAGTCAGCATGAAACTGAAACAAGAAATGAGGAGGCCATAGTGTTATGGAAGAATATAACATTTGAATTGCTCCAGTGCTAAGAATATTTTTTATATGTATATATCAGCCTCACAGAACTGAGATGATTCCAAAGTTGTATGGGCATTTAATTGAATAAACATGTTTTCAGCTGACTTGCCAATAATTACTCAGAGAACCAGCTGCCTCTTGCTTTTGCTGTTGAGTCTCCCTGCTGACAACTGCTATGCATTGTAAGCTCCAGTATATTCCCAACAGACTGCTGCTTTTGCCATAGTTTGATGCGACTTGCCGTCAGCTCAGCATCAACATATAGCAACTCTATACATGAGAGACTTCCAAGACTTAGAGGCATGGATTCCTCGATATAATCAATCTATCTGCAATGTGGTCTTTCTCTTGTTCTACTGCCTTCCACATTACTGAACATTATTGTCTTTTCCAGCGAATAATGTTGGCTCATGATGTGTCCAAACTACAGTAGCTTCAGTTTAGTCATTTTGGCCTCTAGTGAGAATACAGGTTTGATTTGCTGTAGGACTCACTGACTTTTTCCCCTCAGTTCATAGTATCAATAGGACTCTCTTCCAGCATCATCTTTCAAATGAATGAATTATATGTTTCCACCAGCCATTCTTGAGCTTGCCATTTTGAATTAGCTGATGTTTTGCCATAGTGCTTGCCTTCCAAACTATACTGGATCTGTTGGTTGCTATTGTTCTTACTGTGCTTGCTGTAAAAGACCAAAGGGGAGTTGACACAGTATTGCCTGACCCTTTTTGTTTTATTTTTTTATTTTTTATTTTTTATTTATTTTTATTTTTTATTCTTTATTTTTTATTTTTTTGCAAGAGTAGAGGCCTCAAAGCACTTGGGAGAAGAGAGCAACCCAGCCACTGATGTGAAGAGCAATTTCTTCTGTAGGCACACAGGAAATGCCATTAGCAGAGAGAATCATTCACATTTTCCACTTGTCCAAGTACTGCTGGTTTGGCACTTCAAATGTAGTTGCAATTAAGTCTGGGCCTTTTTTTCCTTCCGTCTTTGTTGCTGGTGGGGATAATTCTGTCAGTAAGAGAAATGAATTACAAGACTAGAATTATTCCTTTCAGTGTTGCCCTTCAATCCAAGTCCCAGGGTGACTTGCAGTGGTAAAATTAATGTGAAACAGTAGGATGGACTGAAAATGATAAACAATAGACATTGCAGCTGTAAAAAATAATCACAGTTTGACAGTGGGAAAGCCTTGGGAAATTAAATTTTGATCACCTGATACCAAAAAAGAAAGAAAGACGGAAAGAAGTACAAACCTTCCTGGAAAAAGAATTTGATCTAAGAAATGCCACAGTCAAGAAAGACCAACCACCTCAGCTTAGAAGGCTGGAAACCATGGAACTTGAAGAAGCACCGATAGTCAAACGGGGATGCTAAAATGCCCATAAGGTATGCACTGACCACCTATTCTTGATCAGTATCCTTGCAAATACATTCTGAAATAGCAAGTATTTTCAAACAGTCTTCAAAGGCAGATGCAAATAGAATACAGTAGAATAGCACAGTCTAGAGGTTTCCTGAATGTGAATAATTTTAGCTAGGCAGTCTACTCAGAGGAAGAGGCAGAAGCTGGTTGACAGTGCTACAAGCCACTGATACCTCTTGAGCTTGCAGTAATGCTGGGTTCAGGAGTTACGAGCGCTGCACACTTTAGCAGAACAAGTACAACTTGTAAGGACTTTAATGAAAGATCCTTAGTCTATGTGCATGAGTTGCAACTTTGATTACAGAGTCAAAAACTAGATGCACCTGGGCTGAATCTATCCCTCATGAACCAATGCAGACAAAAGAGTGAAAAAGTGATAATGAACTTGTCGACTTGCCACTTGAGGTACTGAAAACCAGTTGCTGAGTAGGATAATAAACTTTTGACATGGGAGGAAAGTTTTTAATGCCTTGTGCTGAGAGGACTGGCAGTCTTCTACACAGAGATGTCCTTAGCTGTACTTCAGTATAGTCAATGGAAGTAAACCCAGGTAATGTCTTATTTATTATTTGCTAACTGCAGCTAGAACAATCTGAATAATCTCCGTCCAAGCAACTTTTCTACAGAACCTATTTTTGAGAATCCTCATAGTACCACATTCTTTTTTCACCCGCCCATCCCAATCTTTTTATAACTGTAGTGCTGCCCATATAAAGGTTACTAGTGCTGCAGTAGCACTCCCTTGCTTCTGGTAAGTGTGGACCGATCTTAATTGTCTGCTCCTTCCTACATGCCATGCCTGAAGACCCAGTAATCCTTTTTGACACCTGAAATTATACCCCACTTAAAGTACAAACCTATAAATGTTGACTTGGAAGTAATAGACTCACTGTCCTCAGTTGAGCCTGTGTTCCTCATTCAGTTATCGTTTCAAGCACTTCTCCATCTTGGGAACTCTGTGGCATGCAGCGTTGGAGGCAGAGAAGATTGGAAGCCCCTTGCACATAGACCAGTTGGGCAGGTATTGTTGTTGTGTATTTTCCAGTCATTTCCAACTTAATGGCAACCCTAAGGTGAACCTACCACAAGTTTTTGGGGGCTGAGAGCATGTGGTGTGACCAAGGTAACCTAATAGGTTTCCATGGCCAAGTGGGGAATCAAACTCTGGTCTCCCAGATTGTAGTCCAACACTCAAAACCACTATACTACTCTGTCTCTCTTAGGCAGGTATCCTTGGGCATAATCCCAGAGCTGTCATGGTGTTCTCCCATGCGCATGCAACACCTACCCACCAGGCCAGCATGACCACTTCCCATTCCAGCTAGGGGATTCTGGGACTTACAGCCCACAAAAATAACTTTTTCAAGCTCTGAAAAGATATCATGATGCTGGCAGGCGGAAGAGGCACTGGGATGGCATTTGGGACCAGTACCAATTCTTATGGAGCTTTACTGAGCAGTATTTCAACAGTGAAAGTCATCAAAGCAGTTTTCAGGAGTTGTATTAAAAGGAAAACCTTTTTGTTTTCTTTCCCATAACATGTTACTTGGACTGATTTCTCTGGTCTTGGCAGTCGCTTTTTTGCAGTTATCTTTCAGCAGGTGCATCCATTTTCCAGTGAGAACTTGTCACCGTTTAGATAGCACTGTGGGGATGGCACCTAGGTGGTTCTGCTGTGAAGAAGACCTGGGGCTGATTTACACCTGTTTGTACATCGCTTGTTTTCCATACACGCTCTTATTATAATAAACAGATAGCTAGGAGCTAAATTTGAAAAACTGGCTCCATTCAAATAATGTTGCATATAACATAAAGCACAATTTATCTTGTGTGTGAAAGGGAATGTCACTCATAACTTGGAAGTTGCTGACATCAAGGCTAAAATGTGTGAACAGCTCTGCAGTTGGATGGCCTGGAGTCCCACATATATATTGCTTGAGTGCTTGCCCCTGGCTGCACCCCTTCCAAGTGCACTGATGTAATTAACTGCTCTGCTGGGCACATTCATATAGGCAGTGTAAAGCAATCACATGCTAAAAAGCTTTGAAGTTTGTAATCCTTCAGTCATTGCAATGAATTTTCAGCATTACCTATTTGAAATGGTCCTGGATACATGAATAACAGTTACTCTCTCATAGCAACCATTTGTTTTGCCTTCCTGATCTGCAGTCACAGGGATTGGTCATGGTACAATACAGTTCCTGCTCTTTGCTAAAGGGAAGCATCTCAAGTGTCCATCCAATGTTCCTCATTGTGATTGTGTTCTGGTGCTGGAAAGGATGGGTGGACTGTATCTAAACCTCTTGAAATATTGATGGAATACTGCTTGGACCTTCATGGATATAAGGGAACAATTTGGTGAAAGGAAATTTCCAGCCTTTGGCCATGTGTCTCTTCATCCATCCTCATTCTGCTTCACCCAAGGCATCCCCTAGACTGGGGAAAAAATGCCACAACATTACCTTGTCATTTTGCTCTGTCTCACCCAATTCCCCCAGCTCTCCTGCTCTCCAAGGGTTTTCACATAGGAAGAAATGGCATCTGCTTACTCAAATAGAGTAAAGTAAATAAATAGGCTTAGGAACATGCCTAGGGGGAAAGGGGCTACACCTCTTTCTTGTTTCTGATTACTTCAGCATTTAGGAACCAAGCCAGTTGATCATCTCCACCGCTCTATCCAGCACTCAGTAGTTTAGGCATCCTAGACAGCAATTGAATGTTGGATGAGGAGGAGAGAATATTGTCATTGTGGCCATTAGTTCTCCTGAATGAGTATGATGGGAGTTGTAGTACAATCAATAGACACAGTGGCTGTTGTGGAAGTCTGCTGCATAGTGCAGCTAGCTCACAGGCCTTCCTGCTCTCCTCCAGTTTTGACACAAATGCCTGCAACCTGCACTACCTTATGGTGCTGATACTGCCTCAATGCTAAGAGAGAGAACAAAATGGGCTATACACAGTTCAGTCCCCCCCCCATTATGAATACAGTAGCTTCAGGCAAACCACACCCTTAACATAAATTGTGAGCCACAGTATCAAGAAAGTAAACATAATCTACCTTCCATGGTCATTGTAAATCAGGGGTGGAAATTGTGTGGTCTTTGAGTTTCTATTGGAACCCTAGCCAGCACAGTCAACAATGAGGAATGCCAAGAGCTGCAGTCCAACACCATCTGAAGGGCCACACAATTCCCCCCTCCTCACAAGTGTAAAAAATATAATTGATTTGAACAGCCACAAGAAAATCTATATGGGATACTAACTGATCAACCCATCCATGAAACAAGCTGAAAGGGTTGTGAATTCAAAGTGGACCTAATACTGTTTCCTATTCAGCTATTCTGCAGCTGTTGATGTCTTTCCAGTTTTGTACCTGCTACTTGATGTTATGTCAATCTGTTGACATTTCCCTTGATTATTCTGAACTCAAAATACTGATATCTAGCAGGCATAGAAGAATACATACAATGAAAACATTCTAGTCACACTGCTAAATCTTCTAAATCTTCTCCCCCATACGCCCATAGCAGTTCAGGTGGGCTGGCCCTGGTTCTCTTTGATGTCTGTTTATGAACAACTGGAATCAACTGACTCTTTCTAAGCCCTGCATTTAATTTTTATAAAAGCAATTACATTACTAGGAAGCATAAATCAAGATAATTAGTACCTCTGGCAAATGCCTGTACAGTCACTTTATAAGTAATGTTCATTTGTCATGGAAGTCTACTTTATTATTGAGCTTTGAAGTCTTTTTTCATTTTTTTTTTTTTTTGGTGTATGTACGGTTCTGTATTTGAGAGATGCATAACAAAGTAGGCAGCCTAAGGCACCTGCTGCAAAGGATGAGAGATGTAATGACTTAATGCTTGTGGAAGCCTTTATAAAAAATAAAGGAAACCACAACTTGGGAACAGATTAACTAGTGCCATGCCACACATCTGCTTCCAGCTATCTGCTTCCTAAGTTGCAGTCAAAGAAATATGCCTACAATGTCCCCTCTTTCAAATTTGCTTGTTCTTTTGAACTACAGACCTCTTTAGGCCACTGGCCTGCAGTGCAAGAAGCACTGGAGATGAGGCAATGCTGCCCCAGCAGTCAGCAGATTGAAACTGTAACTACAGTTTTTACATAGGGCGGGATTCAGACTTTGTCACCATAGTGGGTTGGATCCTGAGAGTCATCCTTATTGAAACGAATGGGATACAGGTTATTCTTATCCCATTCTTAAGTCCCATTGATTTCATTTGATCTGTTCTGTCTATGGCAAGTCTGTATTCAATCTCATTATTTTCTTTTACTTCTATTTTTCCCCCACAAAAAATCCTTGTGATTGATCAGTACATGTGCTGAGTGTCACTTAACACCTGTATTTCTTCTCTTGCTTAAGAATGTAAGAAGTGCCTTTTAGTACACTATTCCAGGCATAAATCCTAGCAAGCATCAAGTGGTAGGTGATTTCAGCTTCAATGTACAACAACTCTGTTCAAACTCCTCAAAGCCTGGTTTGTCAAATCCCCCAGCCATAAATGAGAATCTCGCTTGCTGGACTGGGGCAACAATATTTACCAGGCGATCACATAGATACCCCCAGAAGAACACATGTAGTTCCTATTGGGAGGGTTGGGGTAGGATTTTGTTTTTAGTAGGAACCTCAGTGGACTTCTGAGTGATAAAGGCTTTCAAGTATATGCAACGTTGTTTACTAAACTGATTTTTTCCCCATAAGCTTTAATGCACACTCTTCCTTGACTATGCAATAGTTCTGAGTCCTTCTGGTTGCATCCTAGATGGTCATCTGGTCCATGGCTCAGATATAAAATGTGCTAGGTTGTCGTTTTTGACAAGCTAAATCAATGTAAATTAATAACAAGAATAAGAGCAAAGTACCAGTAAGGCTCACTGACATGTGCATCACAGAATGGCTCTTGGGTATATGTGTGAACAATAACATTTGAAAACTCTTTCCCTTTGAAAGAAAAGGAGGGAGAGAGGGAGGAAAGAAGGACAAGTTTAAGTGAGTAAACTGGTAAAGTGATAAACTGAAAATACAGCAATGAGAAACTATCAATGCATAAAATTCTTGAAAAGATGACCAAATAACCCAGTAAGTGTCCATGCAATGTTGACATCTTCATGCACTCCATTCTAATACTGAAAGAGTCATGAAGTCCTGTTTCAATTGAATAGTAGAAGGGAGGCATATGTCTTTTCAATCTTACAATTAACATCTTTCAGTTACCGAAAGGGCATGGATCATTTCCAGCAACCACAAGTTCATTTCAATATGTGGATAAATAGTTTAAAGGCATAAGTATATCTGTGAAATTCAAAGTTTGCTCCAAGAAAGGGTGCCTAATCCAACAGAATGTGGAAATTAAAAAGAAACAACTGGGAAAATGTCAGTTGCTTTTGGACGAAGAAAAGAGGATGAATTGAAAAAGCCTCTTACCAATAAGGCAACAGTCAATCAAATAAAAGATTTTACAGAAACAATTACCAGTGATGACTGTAGGTAAGATTGGGAAGAAGTTGCATTTTATGAAGTAGAAGGACTTTGAATTTGCCAATAAACCTGCAAGATGACTGGCTTTTAAGATGAGAGAAGAAAGAGAGAAAAATCTCAAATTAAAGATACAAAAAGGGAAGGAGATCTTGTGTGAATATTAGGAAATAGTTTTATCATTATTGCACAGTATGTTTCAAGAAAGAAAAGTCTCTTTGAAGAAGGTGGAGGATTATTTAGATGATAAATGCAATAATAACTGTAAGTGAAACATTGTCAAAACTATTAAGAATATTAAATCAGGTAAAGCTTCAGGGCCAGATGGTTTATTAGCAAGTTATTATAAAAGTTTTGAGGAAAAATTGGTCTTAGCATTACAAAAATTAATGAACTCAATTTAACTGACAAAAAAGATGTCAGATACTTGAGAAGAAGCAACAATTGTTTTAATTCCTAAAGAAAGAGAAGACTTGGCAATGATGAAGTATTTATAGACCTATTTCTCTGCTGAATAATGATTACAAAATTTTCACAACAATCTTGACCGAAAGATTGAAAAAAGATATTACAAGGCTTTATCCATAAAGATCAAGCTGGATTTTTATCAAAAGGCAGCTGCAAGACAACACTAAGCATGTCTTAGATATTCTGGAATAATTAAGTGACCATGAGAAACAAGCAGATCTTATCTTTTTGGATGCAGAAAAGGCCTTTAATAATTTGAATTGAGATTTTTTTTGTTTGGGGCTTTGGAAGTTTGGGGATAATTTTCTCACTTGGATAAAGGCAATTTATAATGAGCAGTGTGCATGAATGTTGATTAGTGGAGAGTTAAGTAAATCATGTGATATCCAAAAGGGAAATGAGACAAGGATGCTCACTTTCCCTTTTGTTGTTTATTTTGGCCTTGGAAGATATGATGAAAGAATTTAGGGGGTAAAAATTAAAAAATAAATAAATTAGGAGCATTTGCTAATGATTTGGAGCATTCGCTAATGATTTGGTGGTTATTTTAGCAAACCCCACTGAATGTATAGAAGGGTTATAGAAGGAATAAAAGATTTGGGGATATGGTGAGATTCATGAAAAAAAAAGTGAAGTATTTGGGTATTCTCAAGACAAATATGAATTGTATGTTGCTGAACAAAACAATGGCCATTTCTGCACTACACTCTCATTGCAGTTTAGGGAGGGACATTTAGAATTCTCAGCGAGAGAGCTGTTTGGCCTTGATAAACTGCAAACCCCAGGATTCCATAGTGTTACCCTGTAAACTGGGGGGTCCCGGGAGAGATGCCCAAATAACCAAACCAAACAAGCAAAATGGGGGAAATTAGCTGGAGCACTCTCTTGGCTAACAAGAGGCAGGGCAACGCAGCGAGATCTTTCATCCTATGTATACCAGTTCAGGTCAGTGAGGAGTCAAGCCGTTTAAAATACTAACAGTTGTATTAAGCGAGAAAAATAATAAAACTCAAGCACACCTAACTAGTGAGGAAAGAAAGAGAGTTTTGTGGAGAAATAAGCAATACGCCACCTGTCCGAAGTCCTGAAGACACCAGTTGGTGAGAAGGAAGGAAACCCGGCGTGGAGACCGAGGAGAATCTGTGGAACCAAGCGGCAGCAAGGCGAGGAAGATCCAAAGGAGCTTCAAGTGATTTCAGCTAGTGATCCAGCTAGGTCCGACGAGAGTTCCAGTGATTCAGCAAGAGTTTAAGTGATTTTAGCAAGGTCCAGCGAGAGTTCCAAAGAGCTCTCAAAAACGGGGCAACTTTTATAGGGACAGAACGGCCGCAGGCTAGTCTGGTCTTTGCAAGAGAACAATGAGTTTTGGTCTGGGGACAAAGGCTCCGAAAGGTTGGAATTTGCATGATTGAGTTATGAACCGAATTGACAATAGTATGGCTGAGATGTAGATGCGGCTAGCTCGGCCATTAAGTGCCTGGCTTGCCAGGGTGTTTTCACAGGCAAAGAGTCCTCTTTGTCTTGCAGTCAAGGTGTTTGTGTAGGTTGGCTTCCCTCTGAAGCGGAACTGGCTATATCTGGTACTTTACAACCATCGCCCATGCCTAGCTTCGCGCCTGTCCGGCGGAGCCTTACAAACACTTAGCTGGTGGCAGGAAAAAGGGCCGAATTATGATATCAAAATGATATCTTAGTTCACCAAAGACCAGACCAGAATGCTGTGGTAACAATAGGATGTTGAATGTGGAATAATTGCGCTATAAGAGTGTAGTGTGGAAATGGCCAATTATATCAAAACATGGAATGAGATTATAGATTTACTTAAGTATTAAGAGGGGGGAAATACGAAGAATTTGATAAAGGATGGGATAATGTTACAATACTTTTTAAGAACACCTGGGGTAATAAATAATACGATGGTGAATTTTGACTATTGAATATTGTAATATTGGAAATTGAGATTATTTAAATAGTTAAATGAATGTATAAATTCAGTATAAGATTCCACAGTCGATATAAGCAGATTCTGCAAGTTATAGTAATAATGGGTTACAGACAAAAATTATAAAGAACATATACTCTGTCCTTCAACTGGGGGAAGTCAATGTGCATGAGAAAGATGAGAAATTGAGGAGACGAATGTGGGTTGTGTGCTGTTGATTGTTAATAATCACTATTTATTTATTATTTGGTTATTGTTACTGTGAGTGATGTATTGCTATTCTTCAAAACTTTTGAATATGTTCTATCTTTGTAATTTTTATGATTTAAATAAAAAAATGGAATGAGATTCATAGAGACTGGCAAAGATGGTCAAAACTTAAGTTATCACTATTGGGTAGAATCTCTGTGATTAAACTGAATGTCCTGCCAAGAATGTTGTTCTTCTCCAGACTATACTGATTTTGATGAATGATTATTTATTTAAACAATGGCACAGTGACTTATCAAAGTTTATGCAGTAAGGGAAGAAACCAAGAGTAAAATTTTAAATTTTACAAGATGTTAAACAAAGAGATGGACTAGAATTGCTAGCTCTGAAACTGTATTCCTGTGCATGTTGTTTTGTTTGGTTGAAAGAATGGATCATGTTGACAAAAAAGAGATTACTGGACCTTGAAGGGCATGAGCTGAGATTTCGGTGCCACAGATACCTGTGGTATGATAAAATTAAAGTGCATATGGGTTTTAATAATCATTATATAAGAAAAGCTTTGCTGAGAATATGAAACAGATACAAATTACACTCATTTCTTCATAAACTTTATAGAAAAACATGAGATTTGGACACCCATCTTTAAGAAGGTTATCATCTCTCGTTAGAAACTGTGCTGCTTATGCATATATTATTTTCTGTTCTTAAATCTCCTTGCTGGAAAGCATTTTCAATGCCAAATTATTGTTGCGAACGTCAAAAATATTTTGTACAAGGCATAATACCTTCTTGTCTGTACAACAGATTTTTGAGGTAGGCTGAGTGGCAGTCAGTGGCACAAGGTCAAAATGTAAACCCACTTTGTCCTGGTTCAGATGTGTCTCCCAATGTCTTCTTAATAACTTGTTGCGTAAGGTACTTCTAAGCAACATATCTAACATGCCCATGCTTTCAAAGCACAGCACTCAAGACTTATATTACAGTAAAGTTGGAAATGTTAAGAAAGCTTCTTGTGCATACATGTTTTTTGTAACCGTTCACATGTTTGGGCTGGATAAATTAATGAAAACATTCAATTTTGGAATTTTTTCATGTAGAAACACCATCTGAGACTTTTTAAAGATTATTAAGGAAGGGAAGCAAATGGAGAGAGAGAGAGATGGGCCCTCTTACATCACTTTCTTTTAAGACTATCTCTGGATGTCATTAGAGATCAGAGATGATCTGTAGACAAAGCACTTAGACATATTCCTTGGGATACTGAATAAATAGAGCACTGTTTTAGACTATGCTGGTATAGATTTGCAAATAAGAAATCAACTGTTCATAAGTGAGAAAGAACCACCTCTAAGTAACAAGGAAGGAAGTGTTTTAAACTGGATCAGAATAGCTGGCTACGGTAGTTGGCTTCTTGGCTGGCTGGCTGGCTGCTTGCCTGCCTGCCTGCCTGCCTGCCTTCCTTTGAAATAGTACAGCAATACAAATGGACAGGCTATGTAGTGGACTGATGAAGTTTTGTGGTTTTTTTAATAAGCCTAGTATAGTGATTCCTTGGTGCTTTCTATGGTCCTTTAAAATCAAATCCCATGGGTTTACTACTATATTCAAGCATAGATTACCGATAACAGGTTGTTTTTAGTGTCTTGAATAATTTCCTTGAGGCTTGATGATGTGTTCATTAAGTGAGATTATCCTCACTGCACAGTTCTTGTAAAAGCACAGGGGGTGCTAGTTGGCTAATTAATGTTGTTAGTTTCTGTTCAGGTATACACCTCTACCTGTACAATAAGGATCAGCTTTAACTTTATTTTCTTTGTGCAGAACGCCAATTAGTTTAGCAGTAATCTGCTAAAAATGCTGTTCTTTAATCATGAGTATAACACACCAGTTCTATTTTAATCTGTCCTTCTAGAAATTGCAGATATTATATATGAATATGATTGTTGCCATGGTATTTCTCCCTGATCATGCAACACTTTGTCAGCTAGATTGAAGATTAACTCCATCAATTTTTAAACTCTTATTTCAAAGCACAAAGACCATTCTTTAGGGGCAGTACTTCAGCCTTCAGTGGAGGAAGTTGTGTTTGTAGTGGACAAGATTCACAACAAGGTTCTAAAGCTTATTCATAGATATATTCAAGACTGAATGGCAACAGGTGGATTTTAAGAACATTGGTGGAGCTTGCTTTTTATACTACTCAAAACATCTCTCTCTCAGTGAGAGAGAGTGACAGAATGAGAGAGAGGCCATTTCCTCACTAGCCTGTTATAGTGCCATTATTCCACTTTCGACAACTTATGGAATCCTGGGGTTTGCAGTTTAGGAAAGGCCCTTCCCTAAACTGCAGACCCCAGGATTCCATAGGATGTTGAAAGTGGAATAATGGCACTGTAAGAGGCTAGTGTGGAAATGGCCAGAAAGAGAGAGAGAGAGCTTGTATTCAAAATAGCAATAGGAAGTAAAATCATGGCATACAGAGTTGATAGTTAGGAAAATGCTATTAACATGGTTCTGTTATACCTAAATACCAAATAAAAGTATGATTTCAGTTGACTTAGCTATACATTTCTCTGTAAAGTTAACATACTGTCCATATTCTCCAAACATAAGTTATATGATGCACAAACTTGTCTTTCTGAAAATCTGTGTTTGTTTGTTTTTTGGCATGAGTCCATTTTTGGCACGTCCATTTTAATCATATCAATAAATGCTTGATATCTGTGATAAAAATGCAAAGTAACCCAATATTAGCTTTGTTGACATTTATAGAACATCTTTTCCTTGCATTACTCCATTTATTTTCTATTACTGATTTTTTTAAAAATAAAAGTACTGTATTTGCTGGTGTACAAGACTCACTTTCCCCCCAAAAAATACTGTTTGAAAATGAGGTGCATCTTATATGCCAGTGTGTCTTATACACCAGCAAACAGTATTTGTATATATACGCCAGCGTATACACCAGTATAACCCAGTGTATGAATGAGGTGCATCTTATACATGAGTATGTCTTATATGCCAACGAATACGGTATTTGACCTTGGAACACTGCAAAACCACAGATGCTCAGTTCCAACGACATTTAAGCTTATCCATACCCAGAGTAATAATCTATCCTGAATGTGGCTTATGCAGGTGATTACCAAAGGCCAAAGTACTTTAGCTTTTCTTTGTAAAGAAAGTATTTCAACCCTCTGTTGATTTTGTTCACCTTTGCTGCAACTTTCCTAGCTCTACAAAATTTTGTTTTAGTTGGAGTGACAAGATGGAACACAAAGTGAGAGCCATATGATAGCTGTGGATTTCCACATTGACAAGGGGTTGAATGAGATGACCCTTGGGATCCCTTCCAACTCTGCAGTTCTATCACTCCATAGAGTCACATGAAACTATCAGGTTCAGCTTCCAATTTCCCCATAAAATGGACTCTCCCCCTTTCCATTTTAAGATGAAACAGACTAACACAGTTATCTCTTTGAAAACTATTACAGGTTGCCCCAAAGCTCGTGAGGTCACAGTGAGACATTTGTAGGGTTAACTTGGATTTATGTAAGCAGAAAAGTGGGAATGGTGGAAAAATTCAGCTCCAGGTTAAAAACAAAATAAAATGAGTTAAAACAGATATAACTGTTTTTTAAAAATGACAGACATAAACTGGTGCACTCCCAACAGCCTTTTGGGGTATCTTAGGCTACAATTCCATATATATTTACCTGAGAGTAAGTCTCACTGAACTAATTGGATCTTACTTCTGATCAGACATATATAGTTGCATTGTTAATTTAAATGGAATGTTGTTCCATAAAATTCAGGACAAAGGGAGAAAGTAGGAGGAAGAGAGAAAAGCTGGAACGTTTTAAAAGCAGCTGGAAAACTGGGGTGACAGAAGATTGATTGGGACTATCCCTGCCAAATCAGGACAGTTGGAGGGTCTGACATGACCATTGGTCATTGTACAGTTTTGAGTCCAACGTACTGTGACATTCTCCTGGAACAAATACATTGAAATCAAGGAACACAGTCATGTTCTGCTGTAGGTTCCATCTCTTTCAATGGCCCTTATACAAAAAAAGTTTCTGAGGACAGTGTCTCATGGAGAATAAGAATTTTTTGTTACCTGCCTCCCCCTAAGGCTCGAGGCAGGGGACAGCATAGATACAACTAAAAACAAATCATGGTTAAAATACACTAAAATACAAACCATTTAAAATACAAATATACCATAATTAAAATATATCATCATTAAAAGTACAATTAAAAGCACAAGTACAGTTAAAAGTATAATTAAAAGTAGACTTTGTAGGCTTGCCTGAAGAGATAGGACTTTAATACTTTTTTGAATTTAGGCAACATATTTTGCTGTCGAATCTCTTCCGGTGGCCAACACGAAGGTACTCTGGGGGACCGTTGCCAATCTAGTTCTGGCCAGTTTGAGTAAATGAACCCCAGAGGACCCAAGTGTGTGGGGCAGACTGTATGGGAGGAGGCGATCTTGAAGGTAACTTGGACCATTTCCGCACTAGCCTGTTATAGCGCTCTGATTCCACTTTCAACATCCTATGGAATCCTGGGGTTTGTGGTTTTGGGAGGGGCCGACCGGATGTTGAAAGTGGAATCAGAGTGCTATAACAGGCTAGTGCGGAAATGGCTTTGGACCTAAATCATGTAGGCCTTTAAAGGCCATAACCAACACTTTGTACTTTACCCAGAATCTAAAAGTTCCCAGGTGGTAAATGTATCAGTCGCCTTCCAGTTGTCTTGATCACACATTATTTAGATTCAGCACGTTGGTTCTTTCTTAGTCATTTATCATTGAATAATAATAGCTTTTCGCACATAAATAGGAGTGCTGTACATAAATTGATGTTCCCCATGAGCCACCAGCATGAATTAAGAAGTCAATTAACAAATCATTGGAAGGGTGGAAATAGATCTATGGAAGGAAATTAGAAGGGAAAAAATTAGACTTTGTGTGTTGGAGGTTATGACAGTAAGGATTTGTTATGCTTTAGGATGACCAAACTTTCCATTTAATTAACTGAGCAGAGAGAGAAGAGAAGGTGAAGTCTTGTCTTTCCCGGTAGTCTCAGGCAAAAGCAAACTGCTACAGCCTCTCTTAGCTTGTGTGTCCTTCCTTATTAATAACTATTGTATTCTTGACTACATTTTGATGTTGTGTGGCCATATGTGTACTGGTTTTCATCTGTGAAATGTTGGATGATACGATGTGGACTTTAACTCCCCACATTTGTAGCATCAGCAGGAAATATAGGCTGATGGTTAACCTAGACTGGTTTGGGTTTTGCAGGCCTAGAAAAGCATGGGAAGAGGAGTACACCATGCTGGGTGGAAAATTCTAGAGAAAATCTGCAGAAAAGTTACTTTATACTACAGAAAATATACTTTACAAAGCTCTGAAGAATAAATCAAGAAGAACTCAAAATCAGTTCTGATGACAGATCTTTTCTCCAAGTCTGTTCACTAAAACTTACTGTAGCCAAATTGCTGCAGAAGTACTTGTATGCCAGAGGACTCTGGTTTGTATAAGCCATTTTATTAATAGCAGAGGGTTCATACACCAAAAGCACTTTTCATGGCAGCTTATATCAAAGCAGATTCTAGTAAGACAAACTCCTTTGCATCACTCCCATAGGAGCTTGGCTCATTTATGCCTCATCAAGCACAATCACATCATTATTTCTTTGAGGACTTCTAATATTCCTGGAAAACTTAATGAAGTAGATAGAAATATAATTCTTTACTTTGCTTCAGCAATCTGTGCTTTTTAGCCAAGACAGTTTGCATTGAAATCATAGAAATATAATCGCTGAATTGAAAAATGGGAAGAAGAGAATTCCACAACAAGGGAAAATAAAACAGAAATTTAAAGAATATTTTGAAAAATTATTTCAAGAAAAAAATCCTCGACAGCAAATAGAAGAAAAATTGAAAGAATTTGTAAAAAAGATTAAGATTCCAAAAATATCAATAGAGAAACAGGAACAGCTAAACAAAACAATAACAATAGCTGAAATGGAAGAGGCAATAAGAGAGCTGAAAACGGATAAGGCACCAGGGCCAGATGGATTTGCTGCACTTTATTATAAAAGATTTGCAAAAGAAATAATCTATCCATATCAGGCAACTTTGCAAGAAACTGAGAAGGATGGAAAACCACAGTCATGGAGAGAAGCAAACATAGTGGTGATACCTAAAGAAGACAGAGACAAAAGAGAAGTTAAGAATTATAGACCAATTTCTCTTCTGAATGTAGATTATAAAATTTGGGTGACGATAACAGCTAGGCGATTGAGACATGTAATACAGGATAAAATACAGGAAGGACAAACAGGTTTTCTTCCAGGCAGACAAATGAAGAACAATATTAGAACTTTATTGAATGCAATTGAATATTATGATAAAAACCCAGGAAAGAAGATAGCTATTATTTCATTGGATGCAGAAAAAGCTTTTGATAACGTTTCCTGGGGCTTTATGCATTATACTTTAAAAGAATATGGCCTGGGAGAAGTATTTTGTAAATGGTTGGAGATGATATACCGGGATCAGTCAGCGAAGTTAATAATAAATGGGGATAAAACACAAAGCTTTGAAATAAAGGTGGTATGGCAAGGGTGCCCACTATCACCATTATTATTCATAGTAGTACTAGAGATATTATTGATAGTAATAAATGAAGATCTACAGATAAAGATTTAAAAATAAAGAAGAAGGAAATAAAATACAAAGCCTTTGCTGATGATGTAATAATATTTCTTGAGGAACCACAAGAATCTATACAGAGGCTGATGGAAACTTTGCAAAAATATGGACAAATAGCAGGATACAAGATAAATACAGAAAAGACAAAGATGATGACTTTAAATATAACAAAAAAAGAACAAGTGGATTTGGAAAAGAGATCGGGATATCAAATTGCAAAATATATATATATATCTAGGAATAATAATAACAAATAAAAATCAAGAGCTATTTGACAATAACTATGTGAAGACATGGAAGGAGATCCAAAGTAAAATGGAAAAATGGACGCATATGAACTTGTCTCTCCTAGGAAGAATAAATGCTTTTAAAATGTCCTTATTGCCCAAGCTAATGTTTCTCTTCCAAAATTTACCGATAATAGGAAGGGAAAAGATTTTTAAAGAATGGAAAAAGAGTTACAGAAGTTTATTGGCAGGGTCAGAAACCAAGAATAAGATTTAAAACATTACAAGATGCAAAGGAGAGAGGGGGTTTTGATGTGCCATCACTGAAAATCTTTTTACCAAGCATGTTGTTTAGAAACAATAAAAGATTGGATTCAAGTGGAGAATACAACAATAAAAGAAGTCGAAGGAATAAATAACAGATTTGGTTGGCACGGATACTTATGTTACGATAAGGCAATTGTAAATAATGACTTTAATAATCATTGTATCCAAAAGACTTTACTAAACGTGTGGATACAAATAAAGCACAAATTCTACAGTAGACTTCTGTTATGGATCTCACTCCAAGAAGCATTTAAAATTGCTCCAAAAAAATGAGGGAATTTATTGACGTATCAAGAGTTATTGAAATGGGATGGAGATAAGTTAAGAATGCATACAGAAGAGGAATTAAGAGAGTTAGGTCACGAATTCAACTGGTTCCCATGGAGACAATTAAAAGACAGATTTAAGATGGATCAAAAACTATATGGGTTTGAAAGAAATGAAAATGAATTAGATGTATTGATGAAAGGGGACCAGAAAAAGAGAATTTCTAGATTTTATAAAATATTGCTGCAAAGAGAAATGGAATCAGAAATTGTTAAGGACAATATGGTCAGATGGGCTCAAAATATTGGACACTCAATTGAGTTGGATACATGAGTGAGGGCATGGAAGACAGATGTAAAATTTACACCAAGTTTAAATCTAAGGGAAAATTTTTATAAAATGTTACACAGATGGTACACTACACCTGAAAGACTGAAAAAAAATAACAAAAAATGGGGATGGAAATTGGAAATGTGAGGGAAAGGAGGGGTCCTTTTTTCATATGTGGTGGCCTTGTAAGGTAGCAAAAAAGTTTTGGAAAGAAATACATGATGAAATTCAAAGAATGTATGGTTTAAATTTTGAAATGAAGCCAGAATTTTATTTATTAAATATGTTAGGGCAACAAAGAGAAATAAGATCTCATCAGAAGCCACTGTTATGTGTAATAACTGCTGCAAGACTGACATATGCTCAATATTGGAAAGAAAGAAATTATATTGATATAAAAGAATGGAAATTAGAAGTCTTGGATATGGTAGTGATAGAAAAGTTAACTTTTTCACTTTAAAATAAGCCAGTCCAGAGCTTTGAAAGAGAATGGCAAGAAGTGATGAATTGGATAAAAGAATAAGAAAGGGAAGAAATAAAGAAAGATTGCTGAAAAGGTGCATAAGGTAAACTAATGTTGTAAAAGTAAAGTATAAGTTGTAATGTAACAATGTTAAAAGTAATAGTGTATTGTTTGTTAAATAGAAACAATGTATGTATGGAATGTAAACTCAGATTCAACTGGAAAAAAGATGCTTGGAAGCGAGGGGGGGATTTGTTTATTCTGTATTCAAAATTTCAATAAAAATTACATATATAAAAAAAGAAATCATAGAAATAAGCATTGAACTGGGCCTGTTGGACTGACAGCATTTTGCCTTTCCAGTATTTCAGATGCTTATTTTCTAGGATGTAGATGTATACTCTCTCAAGCGAAAAGCACAATTTGTACACGCTGTTATAATGACTGCTTTGGGAGCAAGGTTGCCCTAGGAGGGGGAAGGGGCTAAAGAGAAAGGCACTGCTGGATGGTATTTTATTCTGCCTCATATGAAAGCTGAAATCCCAGAACACACAGCACTCTTGTAAATAAGAAAAGAAAAACCTCTAGTATTTAAAACTGACAGTGTATGGAACTAGTCATTAATCGGGAGCCAGAATCATGCAGAGCACAGAATAACCAATTATTTATAAAGATTTTGAAAACAGTGTATTTTTCCTCAATCCCCTCTTTTTAAAAAATACTAATTAAAGGTGAAACAAAGACAACAATAGCCTTTAAAGTGTGCATAAATGTTCACAATTATAGTAAGACTTATCATTCTGATATAGATAGATGGACGGACGGACAGACAGACAGACAGAGAATTAAATTATTGACCCAACTAATTAGCCATGTATTCTCAATACTGAGATGATTAAAAAAAGACAGATAAATAAGACTGAGATTGAGCTACATACGTTTTCTGTTGTTGTGGGCCTTCTAGCCAACTCTGGCTTATCGTAACCCTATCAGACAGTTTTCTGGGAAAGATATATTTTTGTGTGTAATGAACAAACACGTTTAATAAGTTTGAATGTTTAAAACTTGTTGACAAACTGATGTAGATGAAGCTAATATTACAACACACTTGTATGTTTGTATAGATCACCAATATTATTTTTTTGTGGTCTCTATGTCTCACACAAATGGGTTTTACTGCGCCGGCACAATATGCCATTCAAAACCTTCTAGAGCTGTTGTGCAAGCATTTTGGTGGTAACCTCTTCTCCCCTGGCCTCATGTGACCAGCATAATTCCTGCTCAGACCCTTGGTTCCTATTTGTCTACTGCAGCAGCAGCATCAAAGGAACTGTGAGTGAGTTGTGTTGCTTCTCTTCTCTTCTCTTCTCTTCTCTTCTCTTCTCTTCTCTTCTCTTCTCTTCTCTTCCCTTCTTGGCTTTGGTTCTCAGGCTGCATTTTGGCTTCTTCTCGTGGTTGCTCTCTTTGGTTTTGGCTTATGACTCTGTCTTCCTCAGATTTGGATTTTTAAAAATTTATTATTATTATTATTATTATTATTATTATTATTATTATTATTATTACTACTACTACTACTATTATTACTATTTTACTATTATTCTGTTACTCCTTCTGACATGACTCAGTTTGGTTCATTGTACCTTCTGGGTCCTTCAAGAAGTGGACTTCTTCTGGCGCTAAGATTCTGGTGATTGATGAGCATTGGCACTATCTCCTGTGCCTTGGAAAAGGCCATAATATTGAGTCCTGTGATCACTCTAAAGCCACAACCCCTCCAATGTATTAATATTGGTCATTAAGGCTAAAAGCTCTTCTGTACAAGATGCCCTGACCACTACTGATGCATCCTGTACTTCAGACCATTTGTCAGTTCTACTCTCTTTATCTGCACCTACTGTTTTGGGCTCTTCCATTCAGGCCATAGTTAAAAGATCCCAGCAGGACTCCAGAGGTTACAAAAATGCTGGCCTATGACTCAGCTCTTGGACTCAAGGACTCATTGGTGTCATCCTGAAAGGTCAAATCTCAGGCTAAATCCAGAGTCCCATCAACACCAGGTAAATCTCTCAAACTGGATGTTTCCTCCAAGCACTGCAGAGTGGTTCCACCATAGGAAGAAGGACAAAGATGCTTCTAGGCCTGTTCCTTCCTCACCAAATGTATTGGCTGAGTTTCATACTTATATGGGACAGGCAAAGGTAAACTTGCCACCTTTTCATTTGCCAGTGATTCAATACCACCCAAGTCCTTCTCCACAAGGATCCATAGAAGTAGTTCACATGGCTATAGGATGTTCCTCAGTTGTCTCCTGGACGTACATGTCCCAGGGGCTCATTTTGCTTATCCCTTTGGCAGAACCAACAAAAGAGGCTCCTTTACCTTCTCCATGCTCAGTATCTTGACATCAGTGCTTAACATCATCCTCTTCCTTGTATTCATCTCTTAGATCAGAATCTTCCACCTCTTCTTCCACCAGTCTGTCTCCTTGGTCCACATATTGGCGCTATCATCACTGTTCTGAGTCATTGGCATGACAGGCTGGTTCTCCTGATGCTGCATGATAGGTGAGTGAGACATTTCACCCTCAAGTTGATGGCCTAGAGGACACATTTCTAGACTCCTGTTTGGTTCCAGTTCATTGTGGCTGCTCTTACGCTTTTAGCTTGATGATCCTATGTTTATAAATACACCAAGTTTTTGTCTTTTTTGTCACCCAGCGAGATTTCTCCAGATCAAGCACAGAGCCAGGGTGTGCTAGACTTTCTCATTTCATTATCTGACAGAGGTGTGTCTCTCTCTATTTCATCCATTAAGTGCTACCTGGCAGCAATTTCCAAATTTCAGATTATCAACAAAGCTTTCTGCTTCCAGAACTTATTGGTTAGATGATTTCTGAAGAGCTACAAGAATCTGCATCCACCTTCTTAGGACTTACACCTCAGTGGAGCCTGGAACTGGTCTTGCCCCAGCTATCTAGGAAGCCATTTGAGCCAATGGCAGTCTGTGACATTTGCCTCCTGACCTGGAAGATGGCCTTCCTAGTGGTGATTACATCTGCCAAGTGAGCAGGAGTAAAATTCCACAAAGACTAGGTTATGCTGAGGACTGATATCTCTTTCTTTCTGAAAGTTGTGCCAGCCATTCATCTGATCCAGGACATCATTTTGCCGGCATTCAGAACCCTACCAGTGACTTTGACCAGACATTGCACTACCTTCATGTCAGATAAGCTTTGGCCTTCTATGTCAACAGGACTGCTGACTTTTGCCAGTCTCAGAGATTTTTTGTTCGCTACTCCACAAGCAAGAAGGATCTGCCTATGTCATCTCAACATGTCTGTGAGTGGGTCTATTCGGCCATCCATTTGGCCTACAAACTGGTTAAGAAATACCTTCTTGTTTATGTGCATAGCCACCCTACCAGCCCCATCAGCCTTCCTGACTGGTGTACAAGTTTGCTCCATCTTCTACATGACACTCCTTCAGATATTTAAAGATAACTATCATGTCACCTCTCAATCTTCTCTTCTGCAGGTACGCAGCTCCCTATGTCATTTCTCATAAAGTTTAGGCCATTTCCGCACAGGGTGAGGGAATCTCCCTGTGCTGCCACTTACCAGACTTCTTGGCTCCCCGGTCTGGTCCGCGCTGCTCTGGAGCAGTGTGTGCTCGTCGTTCTGCACTGCTCCAGGGACAAAAATGGCAGCTTCCGGTTGGTCGAGGGTCTTGACCAACCACTGAAGCTCACCATCCTAAAGCCCGCCCGTGGCAGATTGCAGGCTCAAACTGGTGCGAGCCTGCAAATCTGCACCAGCGAGCAGGCACGGAATGGCACGCTCCATGCTTTTGAAAGACCTGTTTTAAGCGGTCTTTCAAAAGCACGCTTGACGACCACTTGGGGTCATTCCGGAGTGGGCTGAGGTGCGGATCTACGTTAAGTAGGTCTGACCCAGTCTGCTCCCAGGTGCAGATGTCCTCCCTGGAGGATGCTCTGCACCGTTTCTATTAGCCCGTGTGGAAATGGCTTTGGTTTCCAGATTTCTAATCATTCTTGTTATCTTTCTCTGAGCACTTTCCAACTTGACAATATCTTTGACCCGTGGTGCCCAGAAATGGATGCAGTATTCCATTTGAGGTCTGAGGCAGAATAGAGTGGCACTACTACTTCCCTTGATCAACTATATTCCTGTTGGTGCAACTCAGAACTGTATTGGCTTTTTTGGCTACTGCATCATATTGCTGACTCATAGTTAGCTTGTGATCTACTATAAATCCTTTTTCACATGTATTGTTTTTAAGCCATATGTCACCCATCCTATATATGTGCATTTCATTTTTCCCACCTAGATGTAGTACCTTACATTTATCCCTGTTGAAATTCATTTTGTTAGTTTTGGCCCAGCTGTCCAATCTGTCAAGGTCATTTTGAATTCTGATCCTGTCTTCTGGGAGGTGTCAGCTATCCCTCCATTTGGTATAATCTACAAATTTCATAAGCATACCTTCTATTCCTCCATCTAAGTTGTTTATACAGATGTTTATAAGGTCCAGAACAAAACTTTGAGGTACCCCACTAGTCTCTTCTCTCCAAGATGAAAAGCAGCCATTGGTGAGCACTCTCTGGGTTTGGTCTGTCAACCAATTACAGATCCACCACATGGTAGCACTGTTTAGCCCACAGTTCATCAGCTTGACTGCAAGAGTATCTTGAGGAACCTTGTCAAAAGCCTTATTGAATTCAGGATATCCTACACCTAAGCATTCATCTGATCTACCAAGCTTATAACTCTTAACAACATATATATATATATATATTGAATATGATCAGTTTGGCATGACTTGTTTTTGTAAAACCCATGTTTTCTCTTTCTTACCCATGCCAAACAGAACACAAGACCATTCACAAAGTAGAAATTGTATGGATGTCTTTTTTTTCCAAAGGTCTAAACAGCAGACATTGTATGAAGGTTGATACAAACTAATGGCAGGTGTGAATGGTGACTTTAATCTTTCTTCTGCATTGCCACTTTGCACCAGCTGTTTCTTTCAAAAAGATGCAAATAGAAGCAAATGAAGTTTCCTTCCTGAGATTAATGGTAGGCACAATACTTCTACCTCCAGTCTGGATCTGGACCACAGCAGATGGAAAAGAGTTAAAACTTCCAACTGTGCCACTGGGGTGCCAATCTAAATATGACACCCCACCAACCACAGTTTCTTCTTTTTTTTTTTTTTAAAAAAAGGTAAGCCATGCAATTTTTAAATTGTGTTAGTGGGTGCCACATCTATTTTGAGGAAAGGATAAATAAATCTAAGTTATGTATGAGAACTGAAGTAATGATTTGTGTGTTACACAGTCATTGCCTTTTCACTACTGCAGGGTTATATTACTATGGAGTTGTACTCGGCATAAAGTTATTAAGGGGAGGAGCTTCTCTTCCACATATTAGCAACACTGCTGATTGCTAGACATTATTGATCAGTATCTTATTAGATATATATCTCATAGATTAAATGGAAAACACTGATTACATGTCTAGCTGATGTCTTAAATAGATCTTGGGAAATACAGTAAAAGCACCTTATCAAGGCATTATTATAGCAAAGTCAGTCATCCAAAAACACAACAAGGTGCAGCAATAAAACTAGTCTACTCCACAGAGGAGTGTGTGTGTTTGTGTGCACTTTAAATCAGGATGTTGTTTGGTTCAGCACTGCAATGAATAAGAGTTAAAGCTTTTCAATGTGATGCATATAAATGTTTCTTCCTCTGTCCTTAATCTAATTATAAGCAGAAAGGGCTTGTTTGGCAATACAAAGAGATCACTTGCTTAACTTCATATGGGTATGTAATCTTAGGCAAGCTGCTAAAAGCCTAGAGGGAGACCCTGATATTCTGATTTACTAAAATTAACATCATAGTGCCTATTATCTCCTCTGTGGATCCTGATGGGTCTTTATCTATGAAAGGGAAATGGAAATGCATGCATTTATTTATAGAGTTGTCATGGAAAGCAGAATGGTGTGGCCTGTAGAATAGTGTGAGTGAAAAAACAGATGCTCAAGATCTAAGGGGAAACCAGGGGCAAACATGACACTGTCTGTGAATTTGCAAGTTTATAACCAACTTATCTTCCTCACAGGTCTATAGCAAAGATTCCCAATATATGAAAATAAAATACAGTTATCTTCAGTGAGGCATTAGAGGCAGGATCATCTATAATAGCAATTTTTTCTCAAGGGTGAACATACAGTCAGCATATGGATTTATAGAAGGCTTAAAATCACACAGTGAAATCTACGGTTGAGCTGTAGATGTATTAAAACCAGCCAAAATGCAACAAAAAGTGTGCACACATTCCAGTTCTCCGCAATATTTTATTGACTAAGTCTCACAAAAAAGTAGGAGACAAGAGAAGGAAATAAAAAATGCCAAAATTAAGGAGATTATATTTATTTCTCACTTCATCCCCCCCCCACTTTTTTTGGTACCACTTAGTCTTATAAAGAGTTCTGGAGAATCCAAAAACTCACATATTTCTGTTTGATTGGTCCTGATAAATCTATTGTGTGCTGGTATTTGCATCTGGGTCTCCTTCTTTGTATCCAACTGATTTTCCCGATGGCCTTTATCTAGCAGAGCTGGGGATCCCCTGGCCCTCCAGATGTTGTTGGATTGCAGCTCCCAGCATGCCTAGCTAGCACAGCCAGTAGTGAAAGATGCCACAACCTGCTGTACAACATCTGTTGATAATGCCAAAAATGACTTGCAAAACCATATTGTGTTACCTGTGCAAAGTTTGTCATCATACACATTCCTGGTAGAGTAGTGTGCAACCCACCACAGTTGATGGGCTGAGCGGGTCTCATGCAAAAATGTTTTCTGGTCCTGACGGGAACAGTGAGAAATGGTATCTATTTTTATTTCCCAACAAGACTCTTCAGTCTTGCCTGCAATGTGGTATTTTGCCCAAGCAAGGCTGAATAGAAGCTGGAAACCAATTCTGGAGAATTTCGATAGCTAAATTATTGCTGGTAGCCAGAGCATGGTGCGCCTTTCAGTGACTCCAGGATCATCTTCTGCTCTCTGTGTCAGCCCATTGTCTCTCCCTTGCTCAGTAGCTCCAAGCCCAACTGTAAAGAGGTGGAGAAAGAGGGCTATTATGGGGGAACCGAGCTCAGAAAGTGACTTTGAGAAAGAATTAAAGTTATAGTTCTAAGACCCAAAGTTATCTACCATCATTGTTTCTATTTCTGTTTTTCAAAAGCCACAAAAAAGAATAACTTTTTAATTTCTTTAACAGAAATCTGAATGCTACAAGCACCTGGCCAGCACTGTCTTCCCACGAACCTCATTGTCATCTCAGCACCCAGAAGAAGGTAGGAGGCGGTGCACCAGCTAACACTTGACCAATGTATTATTGCTCTTCCTCCATTTAGTGAAGCCCTACCCCATAACCATTAATGTAACTAACATGTTGTAGTTGTTCCTTGTTAACGTTGCAGTACAGTTAAACCTTCACTATGGGAAAAAGAAATTAATTATAAACATCTTGCTATTTAAAACTAGTAACTTCCAAGGTCTAATGCAGTGGTTCTTAACCTGGAGTCCGTGGAACCCTGAAGGTCTGCAGACCCCCTACAGGGGGTCCACATAGGGTTGCCATTGATCCCATAAAACAGGGGAATGCCAGATTTTGGGATCCAAGCCATTTGAGGCCAGTTGATGCAGCATGTCCCAGATTCCTCAAAGGTGGCAGCAATGATGGCAGCAGTAGCATCAGTGATGCACTGGTGAGCAATGATGCATTGGCGAACATCAAATCATTACTGTGCAGGGGTGCCAGAGAGGCCAGAAGACAGGAAGGTGAGGGAAGAACCCAAAAGATAAGGGAAGACACCCAGCCCAGGCCTTGTGTGGTGAGTATAGTAATGCTGCTTGAGTCCAGGGCCAGGCCACATGGCAGAGCAGCCACAAGAATAGAAGGGAGTCCCTTTACTCCCGTGGCTGCTTGGAAGCAAAAAAGCAAGGGTCCCAGTGATACTTTAGGGGAAGGTGCACAAGAAATGCCATCTCCCTCCAAAGGAGCACTGAAGAGTAGAGGGTAAGTGCTTCTTTTGAAAGCACCTACCCTCTATATTCTCTCAGTGCTTCTTCAGAGGGAAATGGCATTTGTTTTGCACTTCCCAGTTGCTGCTTTAAGGTAAAGGGTAAAAGAAATTATTCATTAGGCCTGTCTCCCATTCATAACCTTCAGCCCTTTCCACACCTTACTTGCATTCTGCAATGTCCCAACATCATCCTGGCAGTACCTTTGCTGGGATGGAACTGTGTCCTGAACATCCCCCTCTGCACCTGGCTGGCTACCAGCAGATGGTAGTGTTTAGGACACACTCCTTCTTTCTGCAGTGCAGCTGGCCTTTTCCTGTGCTGCACTGAGGAAGGAAGTGCCCTGACACAGTTCTGCCTTTTCCACACAGCCCCAGATGACATGATTGTTGCATGAAAAAGGTCTATTACTGGATTTTTTCAGGTAATAGTATACCTCATGACTGTGACAGCTGAGGACATGACAGGAGCAGGACCGCGATGATGTCGTGCGGTAGCACATGTCACAGACCGTCTTTAACATGTCCCCATGCCAGGATGGAGCTGTAGTGTGGAAATGGCCTTCTTTTAGGAAATACCAGTTTATTCTACTCTCCTGGCCCCTGAAGGATATCAGCTTGCTACTCCACAGACCATTAACAAGCCTCCTTTCCACAGGAAGAACAAAGGGAGCAACTGATGAGCAACTTTAAACAAATATTTGAATATTTAAATAAATATTTGAATATTTAAGTCTAAATTTAAGTATTTACATCTTGATTTAAGTCTTCGGGGACCCCAGCAACAAATTATATTTACAGAGGTTCCCTGTTACCCCAAAACGCGGGTGACTCAGGATTCCACTCATGATGCCAGTGCTTCCATGAAACAGTGTGGAATATTAACTCAAAGAGGAGGCCTGCAAGTAGGGGGAGCTAACCTTACAAGATCTTTTATGCCTTTGTCTACTGGTATAAGTGCAGAGAAGAACCAGCCAGAGATGCAGAAGTAAGCTTATTTGTTTTATTGGGGGAATTGTAATCACGCACACACAAGATTCACACAATCATGCAGTCACACAAGACTAACTGAAGGAAAAGGATGATTGGATAGTGAGATTTTCAAGGCAAAGTGGGTGATATTTACTAATCCAGAAGAGAAGCAAAGATCGATGTGGCTTGGACTAGGAGTCCAAGGACAGAACACAAATGAGAATTGGAGTGGTAGAGTGGTAATCAGTAATCAGTGTACTGTGAGTTGACTGGTCAAAGACTGGGATTTAAATACGCTTTTTTTCTGCCTGGAGGGTGAAGGTGCTAATGGCTCTCTGGCAGAGTAAATGATGGAGTCTGGAGAGTGAACAATAAGGCCC
Source organism: Iguana delicatissima (assembly GCA_948472985.1). Classification (NCBI taxonomy): domain Eukaryota; kingdom Metazoa; phylum Chordata; class Lepidosauria; order Squamata; family Iguanidae; genus Iguana; species Iguana delicatissima. The sequence continues at coordinate 23,653 of CAOKZL010003762.1, read as the reverse complement.
AGAATGAGCTAATGGTCTTAGCGTTAGGTGACAAAGGGCTAATGGTAGCCATGATAGCTCTTTAATTGTCAGATAATTAACAAGGGGAACAAAGGGGAAGTTTGCTTGGTCAGAGGGAGAGGAGATAACACAATCAGCCAGAAACATCTTGGATGCTATTGCTTCTTAAAGGTTGAGTCATCAGAGGCTAACTGTAAGTCCATTGTTGCTGGAGTTTCCTGGTGATTTCCTGATTATGACCTGGCTATGTCTTGAGGTCTCTTCTGACCTGATATAGCAATGCATGTGTGCAATCAGTTTTTTCTCTTAGCCAGCATGGTCATGCAGCCTGCAGCCACAGCAAGGTGTAATTTATGCCAATTAAATATTTGCCATATATATATATATGTATCCAATTAAGCTATATCAAAGTGTGGGGATGTATGGCCTACTCAGTAAAGAAAAGGTTGAGAAACACTGGTCTAATGGGGGAAAAGGAACTGTGGCCAGAAACAGGTGGGATGGCCAGATAAGGGGGCTATCTAAGACATTTCGAATCTAGTGCTGTGCCTGACTGTAAAAGTAATTGTAGGAGCACTAAAATTTGTATAAGCTACTAATAATATTACACACAACACATTAGGTTTATTTTTTCTGTCTGTCATTCAGTTGCACTATTCCACAACTTAGCAACAGATTTTTTAAAAAACCCACAATAAATTTTTGTTTCCTTCTAGATTACATAGCCTATTGCTTCATGTAAGGTCACCTGTAGAGGTAATTTATCTGTCTGTTCACTATTCACTGGAGAAGAATTTGAATGCTGTTACAATTCTAGTAACGAACTCCAGATGTCAGGTTATGCCAGGATTCTTACAAAAAACGTTGTATTTTCTACTTTCTTAGAAAACATACAGCTCTTCTGTTTATAGCCCTTTTCTGTATTCTGTGCAGAGATATGAGTGCACAAGAAAACCAAGGTCAAGGCTTTTCTGGATGTTCAGCCTGGCTGGGGATTTTACATTTACGTTTGACTTGCTCAGACAAGCTGAAGCAATGTGATTTCTCCTTTTTTGTCAACAACAGAAGAACTACATTTAATTTCAGGTACACCAATAAAGAAATATAAAATCTTCAAAGGCCAGTTCACATTATTTTCTATATGGCACACACACTGGAGGGCAAACATGGTATGTGAATCAGGCGATAAAGGCAAGGTTAGATATAATAACTTGTCTAGCCATCTATGGAAAATAGGAAATGCCCTTAGGTGAGTAGGTTAGGCTGCACTATAAAAGTTGGCTGTTCTTTCTTTGTGGGTCACAGATTATTCAGATGTGGATGAGTGGACTAGCAGTCTACTGGAAAAATATCCACATTAGTAGATTTATTGTGGAAGGCTGGTATTGTGTTGATATGTACCTTCAAGTCAACTCTTACTTATGCCGACCCTCCCATAAGTTTTTCTTCTCAAAATTTCTCAAAATTCTTCTCAAAATTTATTGAGAGGAGATTTGTCATAGACTTCTTCCAAGGCTGAAAGAGTGTGACTTGCCTACGATCACCCACTGAGTTCCCAAGGTTGAGTAGGGATTCAAACCATGTCTTTCGGAGTTCTAGGCCCTTTCCACACGGGGGAAAATCATGAGGTAACACGGGGTAGGACAACCTCACCCGGAGGTCGTCCCCACCATGGGGTGCGCTAGGGCGGTTAGAAAAGTGGAGTTTCCCCACCTCAAACAGCCCTCGCGTGGCCGCAGCGGTGGCACCGCATGTTTTATAAAGACCACATGAAATGAAACGCGCGCGCTAGCCTGTCGCAGCGCCCCGTGGGGAATTGCAGGGGTGCGCAAGTGCGTCCCTGCAGAGCTGCCCGGGGGTGGGCTTCCGGCTGGTGCGCTTCTCCGATTGGCGGAGAGCCGCTGGAAGCCGCCAGCCACCATTTTGGCCGCTGCCAGATGCCACTGGGCGCCGCCGGACGCCGCCGCTGTGTAGAGCGGCGAACACGCGCTGTTCCCCGCGGCGACGGAGCAACCCGGATAAAGGTAAGCTCCGTTTCCGCGTGCACCACCCCGTTTCCCCGCATTTCACACACACACCATGTGGAAAGGGCCTTAGTTTAACACTCAAACCACTGCACTATGGAAAGCAGTGCTATCTTCAGATGTTCTGTCAAAGAAACAGTTGTTGCTTGTTAACTTTGATTACACAATTCACTCACTATACTCTGTTTTGGTGAGATCAACAAAATGAAGATGAAAGCTTTCCTCTAAACACACACTAATATATCAATTAAAGCACATTATTTTGCATAACAATTGACCTCTGACAAAAGGAAAACCTAGAAAGAAGAGCTAATATAGATGCCAGACTCTTTGCATCAGGGTTTTGCTTCCATTAAAGCCAGCCCATTTATATCTACTGACATGAGAGTACTGTGGCACCTGGGAATTCTGCATTTACAAGCCTTAATTAAAAGGCCTCCTTCCCACTTCACCATTCAACAACATTAATGCACATGTGAGATAATAAAAGCTCTGCCAAGCTAATTTCAGCTCTGTTGGAGGCAGAGAAACAGTAACTACTTGGCAAGTGTACAAGAAAAGAAAATAGGAAGATAAAGGCAATTTTAATTTTAAATTTTGAGGGGAACACTATCAATCACAAGATAAAGAAATGATTGTTGTGTTTAAACAAGCTGAGTGATTACTTGCAAGCATGTAAGTGAATTGCTTTTCTTGTGTTTTTTCTACTTTAAAAGTGCCTTGTAAATTCACATCCCCTCTCCATTTCTCTGTGAACCAACGTGGTATAGTGATTTCAGTGTGAGATTAGCACTCTGATGAGGGTTGAAATCCTTGCTCAGCCATAGAAACCCACTGGGTGATCTTGGGCAAGTCACACCCTCTCACTCTCAGAGGTATTCAATGGCAATCCTCCTCTGAACAAAATCTTGCCAAGAAAACTCCGTGGTAGTTTTGTCTTAGAGTTGCCTTAAGTCTTACATGACTTGAAGGCACACAACAGTAACTCTACTTTTCTGAAAGCTCAACATTAGTGTCACGTGGCTAAGAATCTAACTTATTTTGATAAAAGACTAATAGCTTTATAGACTTCTCTGGTTATCAGAATGGGACTACTGATGTCCAAGAGTCTCTACATGCCAAGTGTTTGCATGTTGGAGTCAGAAAAAAATTTCCAGGCCATTTGCTTCTCTTTCAGACTGGCAGCTTTACCACAGGACTTAAAGCTACCATCAAAACATCTATAATAGTACATATATACCCATGCCAATTTCTTTGGCCAAGCACTGCTTTCTTTGTGATCTGTTTCTTTCTTGATACTGCTGTTGGAGAGGTCCATCGTTACTGTCAGGCAGAGGGAGGGGACTACCTCATGCAAGAAATCCCCGGGGAAGGAAGAGGCAGAAACATTTTGAAAGTACAGAGCTGGATGACCACCGCACAGCCTGACCCATGCCCTATAAGGGCCTCCTGCCCTCAAGTGAAACAGAGGCAGCTATCTGGCAGTCTTTTTGGCTTCTGTAAACAGAATGGAGGGCGGGCACCTTTTTTGTCCTTTGCCTTACTAGGGCAGCAAAATATCCTGTGCCATTCCTGCTGCTGAGATTGCCGTGCCAACTCAAATTACCTGTACTCCTGACTTCAGGACCTACAAAGGCCGTATTTTCTCTATTAGTAGAAGAAATATATACATATCCATCATGAGTAGTACCCATTTATAGACCTGTCTTCTGCACATTTAATCTTCTTTTAAATTAATCCATTTTAACAGCCATCACAAATTCCAGAGTTGTGCTAGCAAATTCCAAAGTTAGTAATGCTCTACATGAAGAACATAGCCTGGAAACTATTTTTCAAAAATTATTTGTCCCATTATTCATTACAGTGTTTAAAAATTAAGCTATTCATTGCTTACCATGATGACAAAAAGGTTGCTTCATTAATTGCTTGTACTACTAATTATTTTTGCATTATTTTCTGTTCTTTTTCTTCTTTTGGGAGGAAAAACCTTTAGGATTGATAACAGAATGGCATAAAACTTCTCATCAAAATGCCTTTTAAAATGTTGTTAAATGTAATTTTTAAAGTGACTAAAAATTGTTACTCATGACAACAACAGAATAACTTCGCTTTTACTTGTTTTATTGCTTTTCAAATGTAATGTTCTTAGGCCCTTTCTGCATGTGGGAAAGGAACCGCATGAAAACGGGACTCATCAGATTTCTTCGGCGTCCAGTTGAGTCTGTCGGGATGAGGAGCAGTGCGAGCTCGTCGCTCCATCTCTAGGATGTTCCTTTGTTGTCTCTCTGCCACGTGGCCTCTCAAGGATTTTTATAACTTCTCCCTTGAAGCATCTCGAAGCATCTCAAAGAGGCTCACCTCTTCCTTTTGATTGGGCAATTCTCTCCCTGTGACCTGTGAGGCTGACCCACAGTAAAAATGTAACCTAATCCCCAAGACCTCATTAACCCGAGGTTTACCTGAAGAGGGAAGTATCCCCCTTCAGCCAAGTCTAGATAATGGGAAGCCCCATTAGCACAAGGTGTGAACAGTTTTCAGTGGAATTCTAGCTGTTTGGGAACTGGGGGAAAATTTCAAGGGGAAGGTAGAATTTTTGTTTGAGGGGCCAGTGCCTTCATTTTGCTCCTCTTGTAGCTAACCCCCTACTTGGCATAGTTACATCAGTCAGTGTATGTAAAATTTCTGATATTGCAGAAGGATTCTTCAGTACCTCCTTGTACAATGCCTCCCTCTCTTCAAGGCAGCTTCTTAGCATCAGTGTGTCACCTCACATGGCCAGTGAGGATTGGAATGTGCTTAGCCAGCACCTGACCACAGTTCTAAAGCTGGGAGAAAAGAGCAGATATTGCTGTCTTTGATCTCTGGTGGACTACAGTTGGTCCTCCGCGCTTTCAGGGCTGGGGTGTGGGATCACTGCAAAAGTGGAAAAACCACAAATACCAAAATGTGTGTGTGTGTGTGTGTGTGTGTGTGTGTGTTTGCATGTGTATGAAGAGGGAAGAAGCATGGTGAGGAGAGTGGGCACCCAGAGTCCAAACCAGGTCAGCGAAAAGGAGAGGGAAAGGAGGTGGGTTGGCATGGTGGCCCTATACTTCCTATCTCTTGCCCTTCTCCTTCTTTGGGTGGGGGGGCATCGGGAGAGGGTTTGTGGTACGGAGGAATTGGGCTGCGAGCCATCCTTAGCTGGCCAGGAAGTGGCATGGGGAAGGGAGCAGAGGCAGGTTTGTAAAGGGCTGCACGGCCTTATCGGAGCTGCCAAGAGGGAATGTTCCCCCAGAAAAGAGCATTTGAGAAACTTACAAACAATCAAATTCATTAAAGTTAAACCTACAAATGGGGAGGGCTGACTATAGATGGGTATAGGAAAAATGTGCCAGTGCTGAGAAGCTGCTTTGTGTGGGAGATGAGAGTGTTATGTTCCATGAACATAATGTAGGACTGTGGCCATTATGCTCCTTCCCTGTAATTTTTGTGCATAGGTAACTTATACACACCATTTTTACTCAGCATGCTTTATATATAAAATATAGTTGTAAACAACCAGCATGGTGGGTTGGTCACAGGCAGGGCATTTGGAAAGAGAAGAAAAATCTCTTTCCTGAACAACTTGATTCCCTATAATAGCTCAGCTGGATTTGCCAATCAACCAAGATTAAAGCGCTGGTGAGTTCATACTGGCTGTAATGACTAAGAAGGAATAGTTAGAACCCTTTGTGTCACTGATCCGCGGCAGGCAGGAGTGTTGCTGGTGTTTCTTTGTTAAGCTGCCAAAGTTTCCAAAGGGTTCCCCTATTATGGGTTATTTCAAACACAGGCTTGTGTTAGTACAATATCTCTGTTGGTGCAATGGCAGCATAGTGTCATGTCATTGCTAGGTGAAAATTCAAAGCTGTCAACTGTCACCAATTATATTTGAATTGCACACTTTGGGTTGTTTCTGAGGTGCCCCTAACACGCTCAACATTGTTACTGGCTTCAGACAGACTATGCTATCTCTGTCCAGAGAGCCATAGCAACGTCTCAAGATGTGAAAGATTCAGATTCAGAGTAAAAAAATAGAAAGAACATATCCAAAATATGGTGATGGCTTTTTGGTTGGTTTTTCTTTTCCTTTTTTTCTTCTCCTTCAGCATGGGAAAATTATGTCACAGTGCTGCTGATTTGGCAGGTAGAAAGGTGGATTGTTCTCCAGCCACAACTGCCAGGACTGGATGCTTTAAATCTGATGTTTAATTCCAGAAGATCAGAAAAAAAGATGCCTCTTTCAGGGCCCTTTCACACATCACATTTATACCACTATGATTCCACTTTAACTAATGTGGCTACATCCAATGGAAACCTGGAATTTGCAGTTTAGTGAAAGCTATGCTTTCAGTCAAAGAGCTCCTCTAGTGTCACCCCAGGATTCCATAGGATGTTGCTATGACAGTTAAAGCAGAATCATAGTGCAATAATTATGGAATGTGAAAACAGTCTTGGTCATTTGATGCCCATTGGATGTATGAGTTCCTTTCCTATGAAATGTTCATACTTCCTTCCATTCTTTTTCTCTCTTAAACACACAAGCCTGTGACAGTTGGTGATTTCCCTATCTGGTGCTGTATCCATGCTAAGTTTTCAGTCTGAATGTTAAATCAGTGGTTCTCAACCTTTGGTCTTCCAGCTATTTTGGGCTTCAGTTCCCAGAATTCCTGAGCATTGCCCATATTGGCTGTATCTCCTGGGAGCTGAAGTCAAAACATCTGGGGCCTCAAAGATTGAGAAGCAACTTTGAGATGCTTCTTAAAATATCCAATGAAATATCCAAGGTGCTGAACCCTATTCGTAAAATGTATTTAGCACTTTGGGCAAGTCATTTAAAGTTCAGACTAAAATGCTGAGCAGATTTATCGCCTACCCATCCCCACCAACATGGAAGCCATCAGCACACACTCCCTGGGCAAATCACAAATTAATGGTAACTTGTGGCAACCCTGCGAGGGTTGGGGTAGAGAACTCTCGTGAAAATGGAAAAGCTGCTAATAACTCTCCTCCCCCACAATTCCCTTCCATTCCCCTCTGGGGCTTCCCCCCTCCCATTCCTTTGCCTCTGCACCCAGCATTGGGGAGGACAAAAAAGACAACCTAAAATGTTTAGCAGTACTTTTCCCTTAGACAAAGAAGAGGGGAGTTCTGGAGTTTCAATTACTTCCAGTGGCCATCTTGAGAAAGGAGCACTTGACCAATCAGCAGCCAATACACAGCAGAACGTGCAACCACATGGCAGAGAGGCTGCACAGTTTTGCTCACCCGAAAGGAAAACATGTCTTTTTTAAACACAAGCCTCACAAACCTGGGGTGAGCAATGCAAGGGATGGGAGGAGAAAAATGGGTGCGGGGGAGGCAAGCAGCTGCCTTGGGAATAATCAAATTTGTGAAGGTCAAACCTGGTAATGTAGAGGGAGGAGTGTAGTTCATTTCTGAAATAAGATGTAACTACATTATATTACATATGTAACTTAGGAATAAATTTAGGCTTCTGCAGTATAACTGAAATACTTGCTTACTTTTAAAATTAGAGGGACTCCTCTAAACAGCAGAGGGGTAATATAGTGGTTGAAATGCTGTCTCATGTTTTTTGGTAGCAATGGGGGCGAGGATGAGATATTTAAATAAATGTTATGAATTTATAATTACGTTTGGAAAAGCAAAATGTTACCCAAAGTTTTACTACTTTTTAAAGAATACAGCTGTAACAATAGTTAACTTATCTGGAGGCCTTGGAGCTGTAACAACCAATTTAAAAAACTAATTCTCAAGCTCTGGTCAAGAACTGTTCAGCACTGCTCTGGTAAGCTATGAAACTGCAGCCTCTCAGAAAAGGGCCCAGAATTATCAGTCAGTGTTCTATAGGGTTACTGAAGTGTGCAAGAGAACTTCCTGTTGCATAGCGCTGGAACTGAGCAACTTAATCTCCCTGAATTCTTCTCACTGGTCTTAGGTTGTCTACTGCCCTGTGTTCCGTTGTGTTTTCTGACACTTATAGCATGGAAAGTGTATTGTTTCAGCAGTATAGCCAGTAGCCATGCTGCCTGGGAAGTCTGGGGACTGCAGTCAAAAGATATCTTTCCCAAGTTGTGGTTATACATTAAAGTATTTACATCTTGATTGAAACTGGAAGTGTCAGACTCTGAGAACTTCCTGCTACAGGCGTCAACTGAAAATTCCTCACCAGAAGCACAGATGGTTATCAGGCTACCTCTCACATTGCTGCCGTGGATGTTTCTAGTTTATTATCAGATCAACTGCTGAGGGCATCCTCTGGCATCTGGCCTGTCTTGAAAGCACCTTGGGGAAAGTTGAGGGTAGGCTTCTGTGTGCCAGGTGTGAATTCTTAGGAAACAGAGTTCTGGTTTAGCCTATAGGTTCAAGGCATCAGTTGGATGATCACTTGATATGAGGCCAGCTTGCTGCACCTGGCACTTTGAGTGTTGGAATCAAGGGATAGATGTTGCTGAAACATGCGTCACAGAAAAGCTGCCATTCTCATTGGGGCCATTTGAGGCTGTAACTTTCTGATTCAAAAATATTCCCTCCCCATAGACCCAAAATACACAATGTCAGGCTGGAGCCTTGATAGACTCTTTAGGTTATTTATTTATTTATTCATTCATGGCTTGGGTTGCTATACTCTAGTCCTTCAAATCCAAGCAGCCTTATTTGCATACTTTGCAAATGTTTGCTTATTCTGCAGACCATGTGGTGAACCAGCCTTTTTCTTGTTAATTTCCCAGTCACAATCCCTCTTTTCATAGTTGCTTTATAGATAGGAAAAAGGAAGCAGGTTTTACTTAGATTATTTGCATGTGAACCACAGGTGCACAAACTGTGGACCATGGGTTACATGTGTCCCCCTTAAAGGAATTTTACATGTCTTCCCAGGCAGAAAGAATTTTCTTTACCACATTGTTATCAGTCCTTTTCTTCATAAGACTCCTGCACTTTTAGTTGCTGCAGCAAATACAGATACTTAGTGGGCACAGCTTGCCCAGCAATGAGGATTCCGCTAAGTTTGAGAGGCCTCAGAAACATTAGAATCAACATTTATTAAACTTGCAAGAGAAAGTGAGCCAAAAATCCTTGCAAAGACACATTTATGTGCAGATAAAGTTAATCAATGCATGAAATATGTCCAAAGTACATACAGATTTTGTATGTAGTATAGCTTATTCAAATGAAACAATTGTGTCAGAAGGTGGCCCTTGTTCTTGCTGTATGTCCCACTCTTTGGCAAAATGTCGTTTGGATCTTTTAACAATCACATGATGTTTCAAGCTATTTCCTCTCCATTTCTGGAATATTCCAAACTACGGTAGATCTCTGGTATCTGCCAGACCAGTATCCACGGTTTCACTTACCCATGATCGTCTTCAGGGCCATCACTGCTGTTGCTAGCCAGGGTCATTGCTCTATGAAGCCAGGTCCTGTGTACCTCTCTTAGCCAAAGAAAGAGTCTCCCTTGCTCTCTACCTGTGAGAGACATGGCGGGAACCATGTGCCTCTCTCAGATAAGAAAGAAGGTGGACACTCCTTCCTTAGCCGACAGAAGCCTTGCTCCATGAAGCCACCTGCCTTTCTCAGGTGAGGAAAAAGACAGACACTCCTTCTCTGCCCAAGAGAGGTGCACAGTGAGGTGTAGCTGGGCTTCCTGTGCTTCTCTTGGCTGAGGCAGGAGTCCCCCTCCCTGCCAGGCTAAAAGAGGTGTATGGCTCCACCTGCACTTCTTTTGACCAAGGAGGCCAACACTCCTTCATTGGCCCAGAGAGGCACATGGCTCCAAGCAGCCAGGGCTCCCATCGGATTTGGCTCCCAGGGAAGGGGCTACTTGCCAAGCATTACCAAGAAGGAAGGCAGGCAGGCAGGAAGGAGGAGTTGCACAGTGGAGCCGCCCCCATCCATCAGAGCCTCACTGAGCCTGGGGGTCAAAATATAGCATTCAGTATTATTCACATTTTTGCCATTTGCATTAAGTCTGGGAATGTTCTCCCCCGCAGACATGGAGGACCTACAGTATTCTGTTCCTACCAGAAGGAGAGTTCTTTTTTCAAAGCAATATGTTTGGTCATTATATGAAATTGTGAGAACAGAAGTAGCTGTGTCTAATCTCTCACTTTCTCCATACTTAGTGTGTAAGCAATTCAACCAAAGAAGAGCTGTAAAAATATTTTGAGCTGAGTGAAGTAGTACACATTACAGTGATACATCCTTCTCTCTCTAGTCTACGCTTAACTTATTGCACTTATGCTCAGGCTTATGCTTATATTTGTTATATATGCTTATATTTGCAGTATAGGAAGAATCATACTGCCCTGATTCAAGTTGCTGTAGCATAACTGAATTAATGTGCTTTGTATGCTTCAGAAACACTTTTGAAATGTGCCATGCAATACAGAGTTGGTGTATCTATTAGGTAGGGGTGGTTGCCTCAGGTGGTGTTGTGCAAGTAATGGCGGATTGCACTTCTCCCTCCTTTCTTTCTCACCATTGCAACATCACCATGTCTAGCCTATTCCCTTCCTCCCTCCCCATGCCACATCACCATGCTTTTCATTCTCCCTTTGCTTCACCTTGCATTGCCCTGCCTTTCTACCTTGCATCGTACCACTGTGCCTCCCACCTTGCCCCACCTCACCGTGCCACATTGCTCGGACCCCCACCTCTCTTCTTTTGTTGCATCATCTTGCATTACCATTCCTCCTTCCCTTGCACCAAACCACTGCATATTCCTACCTTTTCCTTCTTGATTCAGTTGGCACCTCTCATACTGACACTGTACCCACTACCTTCTCTTGTCCCCCTTGCTTCATCGTGCCACGTATAGAACAAGAGTCACTACTAAGGAGGCCCCACATTGATGGCTGGCAGTTGAATGAGTGAACTGATTTTATTTGAAACCTATTTGCTTGGCTGTGCAAGGCAATATCAAAGTTCTAGCAGTGGTGCTATATCTATATGCTGCAGTTATTAAATGACGAAGATACATCTGCAAATCAGCCCTATCAGTGTTTAGAAATAGATACATTTCCTTGAAAGGAGGAAATGGAGAGGCTCCATTTACCCTAAAGGATTCCTTTTAAAATCTTCTCTATATGATATCTCTCAGAAATAAAATGCATTACACTCTTGCTGTTAAAAATGGTGCAGTCCATTCAAACTAGTGCAATATTGACAAGCTCTTTTGTACAAGTAATTGCAAACAGCTCCAGAGTAATTCAGGAGATAGTTCTCACTGTTTCAGAGCCCACTTCTGATATGCTATAACTTTATATTGATTGCTGTAGTAATTTCTACATTCTCTGAAAGAAATAATATTGTTGGAGCCAAACTGTTGAAAAATTCTGTCTGACTCCTTTTCCTCTGGAGCCTACTAGATAACAGGTGGATATTTCATTTAAGATTTCCTATCTCAAAACTCTGTTGCTCACATATCTTGTTCTAACATATATTGGTCCAAAGGGAAATGACCTGCATCTTCTCCAATAAGAATTTCCAGGATATAATTAGCTGAAGAGGGGAAGCTGGGATGATCGCATTGCAGTACTCATATTTCTAATCATTATGTATGGTGATCCTACCTCAAAATTGCCACATGCTTGCCAAGGATATGCTGCCATTTGGATCCTCCAGTGGATCCATTTCCTCCAAGTTGCGTAGTACTGAAATTTTAGCCCTAGAAATTTTAGTGTTCAGACTCTAATCTGCTGTAGTGACCAGGTGGTAGCCACTGTTATGTTGAACAAATAATTGTGTTTGTTAAATACAATTTATATGTTAATGGATATTTTACTTTTATTTCAAGAACTCTAAACCGGCTAGCCTAAATGCAATCCACAAACCATCCTCACAGGGTCTCGCTCACTTTCCAGCACTCAGATTCTCCCCCTCTCTGTCTTCATCCAAACTGGAGTCCTATCTAACTTTCTTCCTTTTCACACTCATCATGTCATTTTTATAGCACTTCCGAATCTCACTGAATCTACCAAACACCATTCATAAGGGAACTCACTATGTCCAATACAGTCCTCCCTCCACATTTATGGGTTTGAATTTCACAAATTTGATTATTCGCAAAGTGCCTGTGCCTCCCCCATAATCCTCCTCTTCCCATTCCCTTGTGTTTTGCAGGCATACACAAAGAAGGCAAGCGTGCCAAGGCAAAAAGTAAGGTATTTGCGGGGGAGACACATGCACATGCTTTCCTTCACCCCTCTGGAGCTCTCCTCTCTCATTCCTTTGCCTCTGCCCCGGCGAATGAGAACTTCTGCCAAGGCAAAAGGTAAGGCAATGGGAAGGGACATGCTTGTGAGTGCTTTCCTTGTGCCCTCTGGTGCTCCCCTCTCCTATTTTCTTGCCTCTCCCTGGTGCCCAGAAGCAATTCAGGGTTGCACACACACTCCTTCCTTCTCCCTTCTGGAGCTCCTCCCCTCAGTCCCTTGCCTCTGGCCCCAGCATGGAAAAGAAAGGCTCCCATGCCAGAGCCCCAGAAGGGAATGAGAGGGGGATTGCAGGGGGGAGTTATTCACAATTTTTCCACGTTCTCAAAGGTTCTGCACCATGAACCCTTGTGAATGTGGAGGTGCCACTGTACTGTACATCTGTCACAGCTTCCCACACTTTTTGACAATACTTAACATCTTATTGTTGTTAAGTGCCATCAGGTCAACTTCGACTTATGGTAATCCTATGAATGGGAGACCTCCAGGTCACCCTATCATCAACAGCTCTGCTCAGATCTTGCAGACTCTGGGCTGCGGCTTCTTTGATAGAATCCATCTACCTGTATGTGGTCTTCCTCTTTTCTTACCACCTTATACTTTACCAAGCATTATTGTTTTTTCTAGTGAATTATGTCTTCTTATGATATGCCCAAAATACAGCAGGCTCTGTTTAGTTATCTTGGCTTCTAGGGAGAGTTCAGCCTTGATTTGCTCTGGGATCCATTTATTTGTCTTTTGGCAATTGACGATATATGTAGAACTCTTCACCAGTACTACATTTCAGTTGAGTTGATTTTCTTTCCTATCAGCTTTCTCTGCCGTCCAGCTTTCACAACCATACATAGAAACTGGAAATATGATGGCATGGGCAGTCCTAACTTTAGTATTCAATAATATGTCTTTATACTTCAGGATCCTATCTACTTCCTTTTATAGCTTCCCTTTCAAGTCCTAGTCTTCTTCTGATTTCTTAACTGCAGTTTCCATTTTGATTAATGACTGAGCCAGGGATGGAAAGTCTTTAATTTTTCAATGTCTTCACCATCTGCTTTAAAGTCACATAAATAATCTGTGGTTGTTATTTCTGTTTTCTTAATATTCCTCTGAAAACCTGCCTCTGCATTTTCTTCCTTGATTTCCTTCAAGAATCATTCCAAGTCTTTGCTATTTTCTGCTAGTAGTATGGTCTCATCTGCATGTGCCTTCTTCCAATTTTCACATCTCTTTATACTTAGAATATTACAACTTATATAGTACTATGGAAGATTACTGAGCTTGGAGACACTGGGAGTTTTAAAACAGGCATTCTTGCATGGGCACAGAAGTCTTATTCCACATTGTATCTTGATTCACTGCTGTAGGCCAGAAGGTAGTATATCTGCTCCCAGCAGAGATCAGGTGACCAAAGGAGCCACAAAGGGCCCTGTGTAGCCCTGCAAAGCTGGTACCTTTTGGTTTTACTCTTTGGCCTGAACAAACTGTTGCTCAGGTACAAACTGAGCTGATATTAGCTGACCCTTCTCTGTTTCCAGAATGCCAGTCTGAGCAACTCTATATAAAAGCACTGGACATTAACTAATATAGAAGATTTGCAAGTAAAGTGTTATTTACACATGCAAGTCATCGCCATTTAATGCTATAGCCACATGATTATGTCCATGTGTTTATTAAATTTAAATTTACATCCTGCTTTGCTGCTCAAAATGGTGTTCAGGGCAGTTACCAGTAATTAAGCTACAGCTTAATACTACATTAACATCTATGTAATCTTTATAACTAATAGGAGCAACTTATAACCACAAACATTCCTATTGTATTCAGTCCTGTTTTGTGCATATTATTGTTATAAATCCAGGCTCACCATTTTTATTGTTTTTGCTTGCCTTCAAGTCGCTTCTGACTTATGGTAACCCTAAGGTGACCCTACCATAGGGTTTTCTTGGCAAGATTTGTACAGAGGCCTCTGAGAATGAGAGAATGTGACTTGCCCAAAGTCACCCACCGGGTTTCCAGGGCTGAGCAGGCATTCAGACCCTAGTCTCCTGCTGTCTTAGTCCAACATTCAAATGACTACCCACACTGGATTTCACGACATGCCTATAACACCTGAAAAAGTCAGCTAAAAATCAATCGTTTTCAATGAACCTTAGGTTTCCAGAAGAATACACAGTTTCAGCTTCTCACATTCAGCAGAGGGCAGCATTACACAACAACATAGGCTAGCTTATATTTTAACTTGATTGAAGTGCCTAGGATCTAAGAGGCAAACCAAAGATACAGGAATTATCCCACATTTTGCAGATAATGAAGCTGCAGCCTGCAGAGTTCAGACTCATAGGGCTCTCTTACTTGCAGGTACATGTTCATCTTATTTAGTCAGATTCTTTGGAAGTAAAGTTCTTCTGATTGCAAAACCTTCCTTCTGACTCAGATCAAACTGAAGATTTACTGTCATTGTTTACTTTGTAGCAACCCTTTGACTGGATAAATTGATACTTCTCTTCCCCTAACAAGCATCTCATTTTTCTCCTAATCCCCAGATTAGTTTATTGACAGAGAGCAATGGTGAATCTTTCTCTGTTTGTACAGTACGTAGGCAAGGCCAGGGAGAGACTGAAGAGAGAATGGAGGATGGGAAATTTACCACAGCATCTACTTAAGAGCTTCTGTAACTGGTTTAGAATTCTATTGCGTGTTTTCTTATTCATATTGTATTTTTGCTTCATTTGCTACTTTTCAAAACATTTTTTGTTTGTTTATACTGCATTTGAAATCTATCTTTGGTACTATGGCCATTTCTGCACTACACTTTTATAGCGCGATTATTCCACTTCCAACATCTTATGGAATCCTGGGGTTTGCAGTTTAACCTGCAAATCCCAGGATTCCATATGATGTTGAAAGTGGAATAATCGCACTGTAAGAGTGTAGTGCGAAAATGGCCTATGTTTGTTGTTGTCAACACCACTCCCCTGTATGGTTACCAGCTGCAATAGAGGGTTCCAATTGCTAGAGCTCTCCAGTTGTGGACTCAGGCAACTTCCTCAGTGACTTCCTCACTGTGCTGCTTTGGTGATCTTCCCCTTCTATGTTTTAATGCACACCATTTATACATTATACCAAAATGCAAGATTTAACAGTTTTCAGAATGGTGCAGGTTATCTTCAGTCTTCTCCTTCCTCCATGCCATTGTTAATATGATTACATTTCTGAGGTTTAGTACATCTTGAGGTTTATTACACCGCTCTAAACTGCAAACCCCAGGATTCCATAGGATGTTGAAAATGGAATAAGCACTGTGACAATCTAGTGCGGAAATGGCCTTTGTCTCTTGTTGAGAGTCCAAATGTTTGACTGCTAATAGTGTCCAGCTGAGATGGTTTTCCTCTTTTATAATGGAAGAATTCAACTACAGGCATACCTCCGTTAACAAAGCTTCTGATGCAGAAGCTGCTTTTTACAAAGCCTTTTTCACAGGCCCATCCCCCCTTTTTCTCCTCATCTGCTGCCTAGCTGGCAGGTTTTTAGCAGAACTGGCATTGGAAGGATAGTGAAGGAGGGCTGGAGAAGCACAGGTTTTTAGTTGCAGCAGCATGTCTACAGTAAACAATGCAATGAAGCTCAAGGTAGGAAAAAGCGGGATAGTACTTTAGTCAATCCTACCATAGCAGTGTGTGCCTCTCTACAACAGGCAAGGTAAACAGTAGCCCCCCTCAGAATCCTTTATTGAGCTTGGAAGAAATGCAAAAGATAACAGATAAGACTACCTTGCCAGCTCCCCTGATAGTCCAGGTCTATCGAAAACATAAGAAAGGGAGAGGCTAGTGAAAGAAAAAATTGCCTCTGCATGTAGAGATCTGTAAGTGGTCTCTAGAAGATTGAAAATGCTTTTGTTTATTTATATAAAGCTTACTTGACCTGGTTGTTCTATTCCATGTGTGCATAAAGTTAGTGCTGGATAAAAAGTTTGCCGAAATATGTTGACCTGCTCTTCTTTTTTGTGACATAAAAATCTGTACCTATTATTTCCATGTCGTTTCTGCCTCTGGTACCAATGCTTCTGTTAAAGAAGTAATGCCCAGGAACGCATCTACTTGATTAACTGATGCATACCTGCACTCTAATTTGCCTCTTGTCTCCCTTGTTAGTACTGTCCAGTTAGAATGGT
Source organism: Iguana delicatissima (assembly GCA_948472985.1). Taxonomy (NCBI): domain Eukaryota; kingdom Metazoa; phylum Chordata; class Lepidosauria; order Squamata; family Iguanidae; genus Iguana; species Iguana delicatissima. The sequence goes on along the minus strand of CAOKZL010003762.1, from coordinate 7,205 downwards.
TTTCCCACTCTTATATCCTCTTAATCTTCTGAGTGACCAGAATTTATTAATTTAATTTAATTTAAATCCTGCTCTTCTTCTTGCATAGGACCAAAGATTACTAGGATGGGGGGAGGATCCTGCAGACAATGTAGATGACACTGAAGAGAAATTGGAACTCAGCAGCTATTTTAATTTATCATGCAGCAGTGATGGACCCCAGTAAGTCTCTGAGCACACTGTGGGTACAACATGAGAGCTCCCAGCCACACAACAATATTGACTGCTCATTATTAGGATATGTAGAGATGCTTCACACGTTCTATGCATACACGCTAAAGGTACATGCACATATACAACCTTCCACTGTGAAATGACAAACACATGGTTATAAGAATAGCTGTTGTACAGATATATGCCCCAGGAAACAAAGTTTAGCAGCAGCTCCCTGCCATGTGTATCCAAGCTGCCAGTTAAATTCAGTGGGACTAGCATACTATTATGTAGAACTATGCAACAGTTACAGCATACAGTGGCTTGGTTCAACATTAGTAATGCAAACAGCATCTTGGCTTTGACAAACAGGAACAAGTCTGTTCTGCCACAGTGTCAGTTGCAATCCTGCTATCAGATACCAAATGTTGTGCTGATATAAGTAGCTCCTTGGTGAATAGCATGCTTTCAGAAGGATGTGTCATTCTGCCAATTTCTAAATAACCTATTATAGAATCATAGAATCATAGAGTTGGAAGAGACCCCAGGGGCCATCGAGTCCAACTCCCTGCTGTGCAGGAACACCCATCAAAGATTCCCAACAGATGCCCATCCAGCCTGTGCTTAAAAACCTCCAAAGAAGGAAACTCCACCACACTCTGAGGCAGCATATTCCACTGCCGGACAGCTCTGACCGTCAGGAAGTTCTTCCTGAGGTTCAAGTGGAATCTCCTGTCCTGCAGCTTGAATCCATTGCTCCTTGTCCTAGTCTCTGGAGCGGCAGAGAACAAGTCTGCTCCCTCCTAAACATGACATCCCTTCAAATATTTAAACATGGCTATCATGTCTCCTCTTAACCTTCTCTTCTGCAAACTAAACATACCCAGCTCCCTATGCCGTTCCTCATAGGGCATGGCTTCCAGACCTTTCACCATCTTGGTCGCCCTCTCCTGGACACATTCCAGCTTGCCAACATCCTTCTTGAATTGAGGTGCCCAGAACTGGATGCAGTATTCCAAATGAGGCCTAACCAATGTAGAATAGAGTGGTACCATTACCTCCCTTGATCTAGACACCATACTCCTATTGATGCAGCCAAGAATTGCATTGGCTTTCTTGGCTGCCGCGTCACACTGCTGACTCATGTTCAGCTTGTAATCTACCAAGACTCCTAGATCCTTTTCACACGTACTGCTATCCAGCCACGTGTCCCCTATCCTATATTTGTGCCTTCCATTTTTTCTGCCTAACTGCAGGACCTTACATTTCTCTCTGTTGAAATTCATTTTGTTAGCTTTGGCCCAGCTCTCCAATCTGTCAAGGTCATTTTGAATTTTGATCCTGTCCTCTGGTGCATTAGCAACCCCTCTCAATTTGGTATCATCTGCAAATTTGATGAGCATGCCCTCTATTCCTTCATCCAAGTCATTGATGAAGATGTTGAATAGCACTGGGCCTAGGACAGAACCCTGTGGCACCCCACTGGTCACTTCTCTCCAGGATGAAAAGCAGCCATTGGTGATCACCCTTTGGGTTTGGTTGGTCAACCAATTACACATCCAACTAACAGTAGCCCTGTCCAGCCCACATTTTACTAGCTTCTTTGCAAGAATGTCATGGGGAACTTTGTCAAAGGCCTTACTGAGGTCAAGATATGCTATGTCTACAGCATTCCCTTCATCTATCAAGCCTGTAACCCTATCATAAAAAGAGATAAGATTAGTCTGGCATGACTTATTTCTGAGAAATCCATGCTGGCTTTTACTGATTACGGCATTGTTTTCTAAGTAATTACAAACTGACTGTTTAATGATCTGCTCTAGGATCTTTCCTGGAATTGATGTCAGGCTGACCGAGCGATAATTATTAGGGTCCTCTTTTTTCCCCTTCTTGAAGATGGGGATGACATTTGCCCTCCTCCAGTCTGCTGGGACTTTTCCTGTTCTGTTTTCACCTTGGACATTCTGCTACAACATCATCGGATGATGGAATGTATGGTTAAAAGGATATAAGACTTTATGCAGAGACTGAGCTGCTCTCCAATAACCCCATCAGAAGTCTGTTCAAGTCCATTTTCCTGAGACCCTTCCAGTGGAGATGCTTGGATTTAATCTTAGACCTACCTCATAGCTGGCCCACAACACACATATGCTATCACTGAATTTTGGCTCCTCCTCTCGCTATCACTGGAATAGTAGGGCTATTCATAGCATTACACTGGCCTTATAAGCATTACACAGCATTACAAATCACACACCACATAACTTGTATGCCGGTACATTTGTTGAGGCCTAAAGGCACCAGATCCTGTCTGACTTTGGAAACTAAGCACGGTCAGCTCTGATTAGTACTTGGATGGAAGAACATCAATGAATATGAGGTAGCATAGGCTATATTTCAGAGGAAGGAACTGGTAAATCAATCTCTGAATATTCCTGGCCTAAGAGAACCCTATGAAGTTCATGGAGTTACCATATGTCAACAGATGACTTGAAGACACATATGCACATACTGTTTACTTTTGAATCCAAATACTGTAATTTTTGCCCTTATATTACCTTTAAGCAAGCAAGCTTTTTGAGAAGAAAAACAAGAGAAGAAAAAACCAAACTTTAGAAGGCAGATGGTGACTTCTTGTATACTCCCAATAATTTAGTCAGTTAGTTCTGAAAGACTGTTTATTACATCTTACTGCATACACGTTTGCCTGTTTCTCCATAACTATAATTTTTACTATTCTAAAGCTGTGGTATACTATAAAATCACAAAGGCAGGTTCTGCTAAAGCATACAAAAGCTCAATAGGTATCACTGAACGGTGTAATACTTCTTTGTTTGTAATGTACAGTTCTGAATCATTAATATTTTGATCCCTTTGCTATTAACATTTTCACTATATGGGCCCTAACATTAAGAACAACAACTACACAATCCATACTTGTTCCAATCTTGACTCAGCACAGTGCTGTCAACCTCAGGACTGATTCACATATACATGCTCATCAGTTGATAACAGATTGTTCAATGACTTACTTAGGCAGCAGCTTTTTATTAGATCAGGCTGTTTGCCTAGCCTATCACTGTCTACTCTGACTGGTAACAACTCTCCTCCCAATTCTCCAGGGTCTCAGGCAGAGGTTTTCACACTACCATGGATGTGTGAAGCAATTCAAGTGATAACCATTGTGGTTAGGATATGAAAGTTCTGTTTTTGATGTTTGATCATTCATTACTGTTTCACACATGCAAATTGTCAGGAAATGAACATGCATGTGTGAGTCTTTTCTTGTAAATAATCTAACAACCTTGTAGAACTCTGTGTAACCACCTTCTACACAGCACTCACTGCTGCAAAAGTTTTGCTAGCTTTGCATGAAGTCTGTTCTACTCTGTTTGGGAATCAGGAAAATGTTTTATCTTCACAACACAACTGCTGAAGTAAGGAAAGAGGATTACATATGCCATAAAAATTAGTGGGCAGGCCTATATTTTTGTTGTATATTAATATTATCTTGTTTATTAAATACTAGACATGTTAAAACTCTAAGAATCTTGGATTACTGGGAGTGCCGATTGTCTAATGTGGGAGGTACCAGGCTTCAAATGCTTTGGGAATCTTGTGTTAAACCCCAGAAGCTATTCTTTAGCTGTGAAGCCTATAGTGATTTCTGTTAAGTAAGACACAGCCAGCAACACTGTCCTCTTAGTGTAGCATACAAGTGGGAGAAAGGTCCAAGTCCAATTTTTGGACACAGCCAGAGTGGCCCCATTGAACCAAATGAGTTTCCATAAATATCGATCCACTGAATGATTTAGAACTTGGTAAATCAAGATCCCATTGAGTCTATTGTGGTGGGGACTAGCAAATGGATTTAGGCCAAAGAATATCAAGGCAAACACAGAGAGCTAGTTTTGCTATCCAATCATTCGTCTCCAGTGGCTGAATCAATATGAACCCTGAGTTCTTGGCTATAATCACCATGCTGAGGGAAATATTCTCTGCATATTCATTAATCCTTAGTGAATCTTAGCTAAAACTTCCCATATCTTGTTTAACTTTTTTCTGAAATGTTGGCTCTCACAGCCGGGAAGAGGAGATCAGAGAAGCATCTGGTAGGTCAGAGGTGGAGCTGGGTTATAGTGATGTGTAACATGAATGCACATGTACTTAGTTGTATGTTAAAGCAGGCAACAAATTCTGTCAGAACTGTGCAAAGGTTTACTGGCTTTTCAGATCATGCACATTTCCACACAAGACTGCTACAGCGCTATTATTCCACTTTCAACATTCTCATCGGCCCCTCCCTAAACTGCAAACCCCAGGATTCCATAGGATGTTGAAAGTGGAATAATAGCACTATAACAGTCTTGTCTGGAAATGGCCACAGTATTCATTACCTGGCCTGCCACAGAGCTGGTCCAAGACATTTTGTTGCCTGAGGTGGACAAGCCAGTAACTTGCCCCACCTAATTTAAAGAAATGACTGGAGTCACAATTCGTACTTGCTTCAACTCTGATGACAGGAGAGCACCCTAGCTAGCTTAGATGGTACAGAGCAGATCCTGTGACACGGGTAACTCAATCCACCTGTCGCTTGAGATGCTCTGCCAAAAAGCAGAGACTGGAATTAAGAAGGAAAATAATGAGAAATTAAAGCTGTGAGTATCTGAGTTAACAGTGAGATGGTAGCCTTCTTAAAATGTTTGAAGCTCTACTGTCCCTTCAGACAGTTTATTACTTTGAGCAATCAGGAACATTTGATTTCTGCTGTTAGATAATGAAGCCAAACTTCACAAGAGAAAATAACACAAATACATCTATAATTACCACAAACATATTGCATCCAGTGAAGTTGAGCATAGCCCACAAAAGCTCAGGTTTAGAAATTTATTTTTTTCAGTGTTCAATTCTTACTACTTTTAATTGGGAAGGGGGTGTGATGGTACTAGGACAGAGCTTTCCAAACTTTTCATGTTGGTGACACACTAAAAAAGTATGGAGAAAGGTCCAAGTCCAAGTTTTATAGACATGCATCATTGCCTGACACAGTAATTCAGTTCTACTAGCAAACCAGGGGTTAAACTAACTCCTTATAAGAGATACAGGCTATACCTGCACTAGACTGTTATACTGCTATTATTCTGCTTTCAACATCCTATGGAATCCTAGGGTTTGCAGTTTAGAGAGAGGCCTTTGAGGCCCCTCCCTAAACTGCAAACCCCAGGATTCCATGAGATGTTTAAAGTGGAATAATAGCACTGTAACAGCCTAGTGCAGAAAGGGCCACAGCCACTATATACATAAATTGTAATGACAAACTGTATGGGGACGCACCATATCTCATGAAAATCTTTCATATGTTTTTAAAAATATATGATTTAAAAATAATAACATACATCTCCAAGATTGCAGGCAACACACCTACACACTTCAGGCGACACACTGATGTGTCAGGGCACACCATTTGGAAAGCCCTCCACTAGGAATGTAGCGGGACCACAGAGGCAGTGAGACCAATGAAGGTAAGGAAAAAGTGTTCATTAAAAGAAAGGGCAGGGCTGCTTGACTTGAAAGTGTCAAGAGCCCTGAGTACAAGTACAGTTTGCAAAGTGATTTTATAGCATTTCTGACACACACAGACATTTCCTCTTGCCCCTCCTTCGCAGAGGTTTTGCTGTAGCTTTCACTTTCCCCCTTGTCTCTCAAGTTGTTTACATTTCAGAAAATAGTTTACAAAACATCCCAGGCAAGGATGCACACTGTGACCTAACCTTGTATTGGAGACAGGAACTCTGCTGAGCCTTGCTGGCGCAGCATATTGCAAAACACTTTTGGAGGATTTCTTTTAACCCTTTATTATAGAGTCTTAAGGCTACCTAGACTGACCCTCCTTCAAAGTCCACTTCAGGAAAAGGCCAACACAGTCTCTCTCCAAGCGTAGAGTAAAACTAATTAGTGAAGGGGCGGGATTAATTGCAATGTTGTCACCTAAAACTGCACATGTAGCGCCCTCACATTCTTTTATTTTTCAGCGGGAATGTGCAGAATCTTCAAAACTGATGGGGGGAGGGAGGCCAGGTGCTTTACTGGCTTTTGGGGCTTCTTTGCCTCCTGCGTTGAGTGTGACACGAGGGCGAGCCAGGTCACTTCTTTCTGGGAGAAGACAGTACGGCGTCTCGGGCGCGGGGCCGCCTTCTTCCCCCGCGTCCCCGATGCGGAGGACGCGGCCGGGGGCGCCGTCGCATTGTCGCCCTCGCCGCTCTCTGCTCCTGAAGCGCCGCGCTCGGCGTAGCCCCCCGCCTGCCCGCAGCCACAGATCTCGCCTGGGGAGAGGCGGGCAGGGCGGAGGCTGCCGTCGCTGGGGCTTCTCTCTCTCCGCCCGCGCTGGGGGCGTACATTGGAGGGGGGGGGAGAGCCTTTACCAGAGAAGGCTGGCCGGGAGAGGGGGAGAAGAGGAGAGGTTTTTTTAAAAAAAACCAAAACGTCCTGCCGCGCGTTTTTCTGCTGCAATGCGAATTTGTCTCGAGTCATTCCGAAGGGGAACTTAAGAAAGCCAAAAGCAGAAGACGGGAGGAGGCGCGAGATTGTTGGTTGGTGGAAGGGGGCGGCGACTTTTCCTGACTCTGCCCCCGCCCTCCGATTACCATAACAACCAACTAACAGCCAAATGTGTCACCGAAATCCCACTTAAACCAACGAGAGGAGCAGCCGCTGCCTGACGCTGCGGGAAGAGCCCGCGCCTTGTCTCTCTCGCTCTCTCACACACACGGAGTCAGATAAAATATAGATATCTGTTCTTTATTATTAGGCTTGCTGGGGGAAGTTCATTTCTCGCTGAGAAAGAATTATCACAAGGAGAAACTCTCACTGTTCTTTCGGGAGAGGGGAAAAGTAAAACAAAACAGCCGGGAGGGGCGAAACGAGCCAAAGCGAAGGGGAAGCGTCCTTCCAGCCGCATAGTTGCGAAGCGGGGGGCGGGCAAAGGGTCTCTTTTTGTCCCCTCTGCGGAGTTG
>CAOKZL010003761.1:0-70913 GCA_948472985.1 Iguana delicatissima | reverse complement strand
GCCACTCCCTCTTGTTGTGAGGCTGCCTGAGGTACTGGTGGCAGTGGAGCAGGCGGTGGTACTTCCAAAGCCAGTGGTGGCGGGGCTGGCTGCATCACCACATACGGTGGAGGGGGGGCAGTGGGCTCTTCTGGAGCTGAATCAGGCAAAATCTGGGCTTTTCCAAGCATTCGTCTGGCCCTGTCCTGCCTCAGCACCATAGCCTTACAAATTTGTTCCTGACACTTCTGCAACCAAGAGGGGTTCTCTGTAACCACTGTGTCCCATGAATCTATGTATGGATACTGATCAGGATGGCCAGGCTCACCCACCACTACTGAATACACTGCCTTGATTCGAGCGGGTTCTAAGCTCCCTTCCGGAGGCCACCCCACCTTGAAAGAAGGCCACTCCACTTCACATAAATTCCGTAAACGCCCTGGCGTCATCGGGGGGTCCCCATAGTCCCCACTGAATCCTTTCTTGAAATTCTTTAACATACAACCTAAAGGGGTTTGCCGGCTTTGCCCCCCACCCATTTCCTCCCAACGTGGACAAGACACACTAGGAGAAAGGGATTTGGCGAGTGAGTAAGGGGTCTCACGCGCCAACACGAAGGGGGACAGACACCACTCTCTCTGTGCCGACCCACGCACCCGGACTCTCAACGGTATGCAATGGGAACTGCGACACCTTGCGCCCCTCCTTTCACACCACATTCACGCCAACAAACTACCTCCCACCTCTTTTTCCACCTCCAAAAAGCCTCGCGGTTTCACCCACAACAGTGGGGTACTAAGGCAAGACGTAAGGGGTTGATCAGGCCCCTCTTCTCCCTGAAGTTGCAGGGAGGGCACTCACCAACAGTCGTGGGAGGGTTCTGCTTTCTGCTCCGTCTTCGGGTCCCTGGGCTGGATCACCACCGCCAGAGCCGCCGCCTCACTCCGAGTCAATCCTTCTGACAAAAGTAAGTCAGGGGCGCCCTGGGTCGCGTCGGAAAGAGGCGACGGCCCCGACGCCCTGGCGTCCGCCTAAGTGGGCAAAACGCCCCTCAATATCCCGGGCGAGCCCCCAAATTGAAGTCGCTCGCCAAGAATTGAGACCACCAGATTAGAAAGCAAAAATAAAAGTTTATTTTTCTGCAGGGATCTCAGTGGAATGATTTCCAAAGCCTGAGAGCCCCGATCCAGGTATTAGCTCTCTTTTTATACCCTCTTGTAAACAGGTTACAGGAAATGATTACATATGACCATATATGAAGTGTTTACAGGTCAGGCAGACCTGGGTTACATCTTTCAAAAATGATGTATTTTGGTACCAAGGGAGTATTTCTCCAACATCAAAACTCCCTAGGTTCCCGGCACTGCTAAGCACATACCTAAGCCTCTTGATAAGATAAAGAGCGCATCTGCTCACCTTATTTTTCTATATTTTTCTACCTTAGCATTAGCTTCTTCAACTTAACCCTTTCAGTATAACACTATAATAGTCCAGAAGGGCCCTTTGTGAAGCTGCCCTTGAAGACAATTTGGAAGCTACAGCTAGTACAAACTAAACTGCTGACTGAAACATCTTAGAGATAGCATGTAATACTGGTTTTAAAAGAATTGCACTGGTGCCAGTACATTTCTTGTCTGAACTGAAGATACTTCTAATGGCATTTAAAACCTTGAACAATTTGAGGCCTCAATATTTAGAAGGGCGCCTCTCTCTCTCTCTCTCTCTCTCTCTCTCAGTGGGCTACTGGAAGGGCCTCCTCTGTGTATTACCAGTTAGATCAATATCCTCTGTGAGAACATGGGAGAGGGCTTTCTCTACTGTGGCATCTTTATTGTGGAATGCCCTCCCTTTGGAGGCCCAGCTGGCACAAACGCTGGCATCATTCCAGAACCAAGTTAAGACTTGGGCTTTTAATTAAAGCTTTCTAATGATTTAATCCAGATTGTTACACATATATGATTTTAAAACTTTTAACTTTTTCAATTTTTAATTTGTTTTAGACTGCTTAAATTAGTTATCTTTATTGTTTATCTTTAAATGATTTCAATGGACTTTATTGCAAGCCACTCACACATACTGTTGTATATGGCTGGGATAAAAAACTTTTAATAACACACACATACATGCAAAATCATATATAAAATCAGCACATAACTGGTTTGACTTCTTTCTGAGGCATATCACCTTATGTTCCAAAGACTTGCCTGATTATTATAAACATATCCTTTCTTGTCTGCAGAAGAACAGAGACACAGCAAATCTAGCTCACTTTGTCCCAGAAAGTAGGAATGGCCTTTGAGAATACCAGATATGCTTCCTCTGGTGATATGACTGAGATGATATGGCCTATGTTTGGCTATAGTGGGCTTGGTATTGAATGAATGCCAAGGAATTTACTGAGCTCCTGCACTCCTATACAGCAGTTTGAAAGCGCATTGACATGTATAACTTGGTGTAGTAGTTAACCTTTAGTTAACCAAATAGCCACTCACAGAAGCTTGATGTTATTACGCAAGGAAAGCTTTACATGTAAACAGCTTTGTAGCTGTTTGGTTGTGCCATCTTACCATCCTTCCAAGATAAAGATGTTTTTCCTGTTTCATAGAAAATCAAAAACTCTTCCTCCTTTGCAGAGCACCTGGGGCCTTCTTTTACAGGAAAGAGTGATTTATCACTCATCCAGTGAGTTGAGGGACAGCTTCTAAAACATAGAAAATAGACATATAAACTTTCTTCACCTTTCTTTCTTATTCCTGTCTTATTTCTTTGCAGTGCTTCAGATACACTTACACTGAATTTCATCTGTCATTTTGCTGCCTGTACATCTGAACTGGTGAAAATAAATTTTGGATCTCTTCCTGTCTGAGATTTGCTGATCCCAGGCTCATCTGCACGGGATTTTACCATCTTGAATGTGCAGCTGTATTCTGAAAATGCATTGCAGCATAACATATTGGATAGTAAGGACATCATCTGAGCATGAAAGGAGTACAACAGGTGCAGGGACAGGTGCCATATTGTGGATTTCAGCTGTAGACGGTTTCCAGGTGCCAGCTATATGTATAATTTCTCTTATTTTTCTCACCATAGTCAGAGGGGAATGGAGAAGGGAATGCGCACAACGCAGGGTTTCATTGCTTAGCTCTGTTGTACCTAAGAGGTACAGAACAATATGCTTTTCACTGAGGCCCAGAACCATGTGTAAGAATCATGTATTCTTCCATTGCTCATCAACAGATCCATTTTCCCCCTTCCTCTGTAATCTTCTTTTAAATAAACCTACAAACATTCATATATAAATACATATTAAATATGCATGCTGAATGTATTTTCCCAGCAAATACGCATTTCTAAATGTATTAGAGCTAAATGCATGCATTTCTAAACAGTTGATATCACAAAGCATACATTTTTAAATGCAACCTAATCCATCTTTTTCGCTGAGGACTGAAACTGGAGCAGTGAGGGATCTGAAAGAGTTCTCATCCACCCATTAGTCTGGAACATGTGGAACATGTCAGTTCACCCTGGGCTTCCCAAAGATAAGATCCCTCAAGCTTCCATATCAAGAGAACAGGGCAGGGAAAGTTGCGGTGCCTGAGAAGTGTCTGTAAGTCAAGGCATAAATTGAGACTCTTTTTGTCTGTGTAATTACGCTGGCATAAGCAGCAGTGACACCCATCTGGAACTGAAGAAGGGCAGCAGAAGCTGGGGAAAGGCAAAGAAGGCCTTCTGGGAAGAAAACTGCTGGCTCACAAGCAGCCTGTTTCCTCAGTTCCTGCCTTTCGATGAGTCTTTGAAGCTAAAGGTGCTCTGGGAGCACTGCTTTGGGGGAAAAACAAAAACAGGGACAATTTTCCCAGGCAGCATTCCCAGAGTGCCTCTGGCTTCAAGGATCCACCTAGCAGCCAGACACTGCAGAGCCTGGCTGTTCAAGAGATGAGAGCTTCCTGTCCAGACAGTGAAAAGTGGCTATTTCTATCTTCCCCTGTTGCCAGACTTGAGGGGGGGAAATGCCTGTCAACAGTAAAATATTACACTAGTGTAGTACACCAATAGCCTAAAATACTTCTAATATAGCTTTCATAGTTTTCAGCAATGAAAACTGTATTACGTATTCTCCAAGATTCTGGATAACAATACACCAAACAGCCTAAAATCCCTTCAATATAGTTTTCATTGTTGAAAACAATGAAAATTATATTACCTAATGGCCAAGATCATGGATAAGGAGACACATCTTAAAAGTCTGCACAGGCAGAAGTATTACACTTCTCCCTCTCACCCTCCAGCCCACTTTTTAAGCAGCTGCACCTCCCTCATCCCCAACTTGGCTATTTACTGACTGGTGAAGAGCAGGGTCTAGCATAACAGGGTCCAACTATGTTCCTATAACTATAACATCCACTGGGCTTCCTGAGGGTGCTGTGGAGGTCCTGGAGGATTATGTCATTGTGATGTGTCCAGCTAGAGGAACATAGCTGGATGCTCCTCTGCCATCACCACCCTGTTCTTCACAAGCCAGTAAATAGCTATGTTAGGTGGCCTGCAGCAGCTTAAAAGGTTGGTGGAGATGTGTCTATGGTAGGGTTGGTGGAGAATTCTGAACTCCACAACAGCATGGCATAACTTGAACTTAACTCTACGTCACTAGAGTCACAGGATGCCAGCCAATATAGGGAAAGCCAAAGAAAATAAGCAGTTTGAAGATCCAAAAGGTTGACACACAAAACCCATACAATGAAAGTCCAAGGGAAAAGTTTCTAATCATTCTGGCAGTTGTCCAAGCAGCCATTTTTGTCAAAAGAATAATTGCAATGAAAATGTTACCCTCAAAATTGAAGCTCATAGTTTTGTCACTGCTTTCATGTTGGAAAAAAAAAGACAAATTGGAGGAGGCCTTTCTAAGTGGAGAGGAAAGATGAATTCCTCTCTAAAAGAGATAATTAAGAGACATGCAATTGTATTATCTCTGCAATGTGGTGTCAAAGAAGTGCCATATTTTCACACCTTTCTATCCAGCTGCAAGCAAAGGTCTTTCAGCATAAATGAATTTCATATTTTCACGTTTTACAACCAGATAGTTTGCTTGAGGCTCATAACTAACATTCAAGGGTATGGGTGATCAAATATGATCATTTGCCAGGTATATGAGGCTCCCATTAGGAGCACTGAAGGAAGGATATAGGAAGGGCTGTGACAGCACTGTGTCATTATCCCCATGGAAACTCAAGAAAGTGTGTGGAACATTAAGACAAATAATTTGTTGGGGGACCTCTTCCCAACCATGTATTTGACATCTATCTTAAATCTGTGTATGTGAGGGGAGATTTAAATTCAAAATCATCCCATCATAAAGAAATACAATTTCATGTCAAGGTGAGTCTAACTGGAGTAGAAAAATGGCATGCTTTGGAGAGGAAAAAAACCCCGCCAAGGTTTCAGTTTCAGAATGACTTATCCCCATATGAATTTTTATTTTATTTGGGAAAAAAAAATTTCTAAGGAAGGAAAATGAGTCTATTTGAAAAAAAATTTTAAAACAATGTAATGACCTCCTTTCAGAGGTTTTTTCATAGCACTTTCATAATACGTAGAAACTGACAAATTCATACAGTTATGGGATGATAGGAAGAAAAGCTCAACCATGAAAAGCGTCTGGAAACATAAAAGTAAGTAAAAAAAATCAGATTATTCCTGCAGAACAGCAGATTTGTCCTTGGATTTCAGAGAGAGATGGAGAGAGAGAGAGAGAGAGAGAGGTGAAGGTAAAGACAAAAAGGTACACATATTGTCCTTAGGTGGCCTGGCTGCATTAGCCTCACTTAAATTAACATAGATGAAACAGCTGAAAAGACCAATTGACATTTTGTTAATACATAAAATGATGAGTGAAAATGTAAAGTGTTCGCCTTTATAAACATTTGAGCAAGTCATCCATCAATGAGGAGCTGGCAATACAGTTGGCTCACCATCTAAAGGCAATGAATTTATTCCAGCACCATTGATTGAATCGGTAGTTCGGGACTGATTAGCCTGGGCAATACATTTGCAGATAGAAATGAAATAAGTGATTTGTGACTGAGGCAGAGGGAGGGACATCAATAATGTAATTCCCTGCCGCTAAAGAAAATTAAAGCATAGAAAACTTATTCCAGACATACTCTACAGGCTCATCCAATGAAATGGAATTGCTACTAATCTTACTTCCCTTTTTATTTTAAGGTAGGGTACTCATGCTGAAATATAGAAAAGGAAGTAAAGGATTATCAGCACACAGTAGTGACATGAAATAAACATGTCATGTTGGTGGTATCATGAAACGCAAATGGAGGCTATTGGTGAACCTGAAATAATATCTTCTTAAGCTCTATTTCTGTGACTGCATTTCCCAGGCAAGAATTTTGCTCTTTCAGAATGCCAGAAAAACACACTTAGCTGATTATTAATGAATTAAGTACATTCTTCACAACTGGATACAAGGTGAAAAAGGCAATGATAAGCAAGAAGACATGTTAATTAATGGTACGTCGTCTTTGGAATGTATTGCTTCTCTGCATCAGCTTCATAAATAATAGAGTAGCCTCTTGAGGCAATCATCCAGAGACTGTTTTAAACAACAGCAATTTAGAAAGGAGAGAGACAGAGAGAGAAAGAAGGGAATACAGAAAATAAACCTATGAGGTATCCAAAACTGGATGAATATCAAATGAAGAGAATGAGTCCCAATGAGCTACATAGCAAATACTTCCCTGCAGGGGAATTCACACATGCTTCTCACCGTGATATGCTAAACTCTGATGAGATATGGTCCAGCACTTAGAGAGCTCCCATCCAACTTCGAGCAGCAAGCTGTGGGATAAGCAGAAGCAAGAGTGGATTCACCGCCCCAGCAAGAGATCAATCAGCCTTTATTCTGACTATTCCTAATTCTCTTTCATTAAATTTAGAAAGCAATTTATTGTTAAAGAAAAGGGATTATTGTGAAAATAATATTAATGCAGGAAAAATCATTTTCTGTTTGCAATGTATGAGCTGTTTCCTTGTATTTCCCTATTTCATAGATTACTTTATAAATCAAAGGGCAAGGTCCAATGGGGTCATTTCACTGATGGAACCGCTTCTGTTAGTGGAAGCAGAAGGGGTTCAGTTGCTTCCACCTGCAGCCCTCCTACACCATTAAAATCTAAAGAACATTGAGAAGCCTTCTGGAACAGCATTTGGGTGATATATGGGAAACTATCAGAGAGCAGAGAGGAGAAAAAGTGGGGTTGTCTGGCTATGGATTTTGGCCAGTCCCTTTGAGTTAAATTGTCTTTAAATCTTGAAATGTTAAATTTGAAAGTCAGAACGTATATTCTCACTGCCATTTTCCTAAAGGGTAAGGACAAAATAGGATAGCAGGACTGATGTCATCTTCAGAAAAACTGTGTTAAGGACACCAAAATACAGAAGACAAATTATGAAGTGCTGAGATAGAAGAAGAAGGAAAAGCAGAAGTTATGTGCCTTTCACTTGTGCCTAGTATGTTTAGGTCATAAACTTATTGAATTTAAGGGTCACAATGAGTTCTAAGAACATGGAAGATCTGGAGATTTCATATGATTTCAAGGGAATGAATACCTCACAGGTCTATGGGGGAGAAAGCCATACTGGGGATGTTTATTTTTAAACATGCTTAACATCTTAAATATTGCCAGATAAGGGAAGATTTGCCTGAACATGCACAAGGCTCAAAGTGGGGATGGGAACTTTGGTGTATTGTAATCCCCATTTCTCACATCCTCTAGCAGCCAGATACAAGTTAGATTTTTATGCATTAGCATGAAAGACTAAAAGAGGCTCTGTAACTATGTGCAGCTGTATATATTTAAAAGACTCTTATGAAAGAAGAGTCAGCCTTATTAGGGTTCCTATTTATAAAAGATTTAAAAAGATGATCAGACAGACACAGTTGCAGTTCTTCATGCTCGATGTGCAAAGTTCTAATTTCTGGTGCTCAGAGACTGGAGTTGGGACTTATGTGTCACATCTCCATACCCATTTTCAGCCCTACATTTATTCAGGCAAATGGCTGAACAGGGCTATAGGGGCAACCATATTGCTTCAATGTGTACAGATGATGTGCCATGCAATGGGTATTATGATTCCACACACTCCCCGCTCTTGGTGGCTCCTGAGAGTAGTTAATAGCTTGCTCAGCCACCAACAGAAATACTAGGAAACTTGCCTTATAATGACTCAGGCAGTTGTTCTCTATATTTTCAGGCAGGAATCTTTTCTCCTTCTACCTGGAGATTGCTATTACTCCCTTGTGGTCTCCCATCCTACTCCTAACCAGGTTCAGCACTTTTCAGCATCTGAAATCAAATGGGACAAGGCAAAATGCTCTTTAGTGAAACAAACATATTTGATCGACAGAGGTGAAAATTTTAAAGCAAATTCATTAAACTGAACATTAATTCACAAAACAATCCATTAACCAATTCATTGCATTGGTTCATTACAGCAATTAATTGTTAACAATATATTAGCAATACAATAATCTTAAATGTATTAATGTCACTAAACATGGCCACCCAAATTACCTACCCCCCCAAAAAAAATACAGATTAGTTGTCACTCAGTCTATTAACTGTACTATCAATGATTTAAATAGTGACTTTTAACATTATTGTTAAAAATTAACAAGTTAGAAAAAACAAACTAATTTTAATTAGCTATTTCCAACCATCTCTACAAAACCAACTTCCACCTATAGTCTGCAAATGTGGAAGCAAATGCTCTTGAACAGAAAGGGGTATAATAGCTGACCTCATTCCAATCAATACTTTTCTGCACAAAATGGGAGATAAACAAAATTGATACAATGATCCAGAATGTCAAATCATATGTCAGACAAAACCAGACTAAAGATAGATGCGTATTGCACTAATAAAGTTGTTATGGGGGGAAGCACAGCAAAGCAATCTGTGTCATGCAGAGAGACAAAAAGACAACATTGTTAGAGAGAAGCTGAGATAGAAGTCAGCTTCTCCTGTGCTGGTCATCTCTGTTTTCCGCTGGAACACAATAGAGTGAACAGCCTCCAAGAACTGTCATAAAAAATCTGGTAATCCTATTGCAGCTTGAACCTCTCCTGCTGCTACTGTGATTTCCATTCGCTCTATTGGGCAGTGTCCAGCAAATGACACACAGAGAAGAACAGCTTAGCAGAAGCAGTGCTTATCAATCTGAAAAACCACAGGAAGCGTTGAACAATAACATGATCCTGCAATGTTTGAAACCTGGTCTTCTTGTTCATTTTCTATGTTTCAGATAAAACATATCAGCATATACATAAACACTCCATGCCCTGAACGAAACCAAATATTATGTCCCAGCTTCTCCTTATACTTGATATCAAATATTTAAGGGCTAATATAGAAGATGAACATGGGTGCATAAGGATGGAGAATGCAGAAGTGGAGATTCATAGGAAACGGAATATTGATAGCAGAGATTCAACTCTTCTTCTGAAAAATTCTCAGGTTTCAAAGAGAGTCTGCATGCATTCCCTTTCTAGATTCAGATGACCCAGACAAATCCTGCCTGCCGGTTTCATCTTTAAGCTAATTTATTACTGGTATTAAGAATTAATTTACAAAACTTTTTACTCCTATTTTCACTCACATTGATTTTTTTTTTAATCTGGTAGCTCCCACGGCAGTGGGGCAAAGAATGTAATATGGGTTTTAGTCTAAGAGAGAGATCTGAGGTACTGACCCATATGAACAAAACAGGGTCAGAACCTTGAATAACTCCTTTAAACTATCAGTTGATACTTCGAGCAAATTTACTGACCCACTGATGTGGATGACACCAGCCATCACGGACTTGAACTAAAGGGGGTCAGTGGTCTGAGTATCATATCATTTACCAGAATTCTGACTGAACCAGTTAGTACAACTACAAATGCTTACCAAAGGAGAAGACTCTTGAAAATAATACTGTTCCAAAGTTCTACTAAGGAGGGATTCTATACATGATAAAAATAAACACAGATACGCCACAATCTTGTATCCCAGAGCACAACATAAAAGTTCTACCAGTAGAACTACTCTGTGCCTTTATTCTTATCCCCTCCAGGGCTCACTGCTTAGCTGTTACTGCCATCACTCCATAGCCTTTCAGTGGCTTGTGGAGAGCAGAGAGAGAGAACAATTGGGGAACAGTCTTGCTGTATCCCCATACCCAGATACAGAATGATGACATCATCTTCTGAGATCACCAGTTTCCTCTGGAGGTCTTTGTGGATGTCCTTGTTTGCATATGGCTATTCAGACATACTCAAACAGTTCTTCAATCTCTGAGTGCCCACAGAGTGGTAGACTATAGCAATTGAACAATGGATCTTGGGGTACTTTGGCTATTGGGAAAGGAGCAGGAAAATTCCATTTTCCACAATGACCAAAGTCAGGTTTACACTTCCATACCAGGGTGCCAGCCAATAGTAGAGACAGATAATAATACACTATCTCTGTCTTTCCCTGTCATTATTTTTATCACATTTCATGAACAGAGATTGACTCCCCAAATAGAGGACCCTATTCCATCTGTAAATGCTCTCCATAGAAAGCACTCCATATATAACATGTGTTATATATGGAGTGCTTTCCATGATCAAGATCTTGTTTACTTCTGCATAGTGAAACTATATGTTGGTGCAGCTACAATGGATTGTACAGTTCTATAACTGGTTGTACATTGGGTGCCATGACCTTGAGCTCATCTGCTGTGAAACACTTGATTTGCTCCTGATTTATCAAGTCAAAAGGAGAGGCTGTGTATGGAGAGCTAATTGTAGAATAGCAGCACTGTGGAACTTTATTAAGAAAGCACAGCTACCTGTGCAAATATTTTTACAATGGCATAGTGCTCCAATAGTATTACATCTCACAAATACAGTTCTCTTGTCAGTGTTGCCACATTAGGCCACTTTAATCTAACCCCAGAAGAGTTGTTCATTGTAAAATTGCATTTATTTATTTTTTAGTTTATGGTTGGAAACCTATATGAACAGTCCTCTCATGCATGCATATCTCACCACATACATATTTCATAGCCATAAGGCTGGTCAAATATTTAGGAGATTTCAAACATGCGTACTTCTGTCATTGCACAATGTCTAATAGAACAGTAGTGAATTGTGGGGCAAATATTCACAATTTCTGACAGGTTTGTTTTGGCAAAAAAAGGTGTTATTGTATGAAATGTCACAGGAAGTAGTTTAGCATGAGCATCATAAAATATTGAGAAGCAAAGTTATCACAGGGATATAAAACGCTTGTTTCTGGGGCACTTGAAATACTAAAAGCTGAACTAGCTGATACATTAAATGTGTGGATGCATTTAATAGTGCCTTTTTTCTTGTTTTAAAATAGCACCCACAGGCTGTTTAGTCAAATCTATGGCTGTACAGGGAGGGGGTGTTCTCTTTGCTCCTGTTCTGATTAAAATTTTGGTTCTGGTTAATAATGTGGTGACCAAAGATACTATCATAAGTAACTCTGAGTAGCATTGTTACCTAGAAAGACAATTTATACTTTTTAATATAAATCAAGGATGGAAATTTTGCAGCTCTCCAGATTTTGTTGGACTGCATCTCCCATGAGTCACAGCCAGCATGGGCAATAAAGTGGAATGCTGGGAACTGCAGCTCAAGAAATACCTAAAGGCCCTCACAATACTCATATTCAGTAATAATAAATATTCATTGTGGGAAGAAAGCTATTGTACCAATGGCAGCCTCCCTTCTGGAGGGAATGGCTACCTCTTTGGCCAATTTTTGACAAGGCTACAATCAAAAAGGAAAGGGTACCTGGTACATTGCTACAGAAGAAACAGAAACTGGGGAGCATGCAGTAGGGTCAAAAGAAACAAGGGATTAATTAAAACCTTCAGTCCTTTGAGGCTTGAATGATAATTTTGACCTACTCCTTCTCTTGTAAAATCTTGCAGTTTTCTTTAGCCCAGATACATTTGTGTGTACTTGAATGTCATCTGTATTTTTTCTACCATCTGCATGCAAGATTTTTAAAAAAAATCTTCAGCCTTTGCTCATGTGTTTTCTTTTGTCCAGTAAGGGGCTTGAGAGTTCTTGCTTCAGAAATTTCAGAGATTTGATTGTAAACAGCTATAAGCAAGCCATAAGCAATGTACCCATGTAACAAGGATTTTATATAATATAATGTGTTTGCATATTGTTCTTTTATGATATTATATAGCCCCTGAGGAAAGCCTTAAGGCAGAGATTTCCAAACTGTAGCCATTTCTGCACTAGACTGTTATAGCGCTATTATTCCACTTGCAACATCCTATGGAATCCTGGGGTTTGCAGTTTCGGGAGGGGCCGCCTGGGCCCTCTTGAAACTGCAAACCCCAGGATTCCATAGGATGTTGCAAGTGGAATAATAGCGCTATAACAGTCTAGTGCAGAAATGGCCTGTGTGTCACGACACATTAGTGTGCCAGCTGCAGTGTTTAGGTGTGTCACACAAACATAACAGGTGGAGGGGCTGCCTCTCCCACCACTGCTGAAGGCCAGGTTCAGGTGAAGGAGCTGCTTCTGCTGCCGCCACCCCAGGCCAAGGAAGACCCCAGCGAGGGTGGTGGTGGTTACGGGCCAGACTCTGGTGGAGGAGCTGCCTCCACTTACTGAATTAGTGTGTCACAAATGATGCATGTCTAAAAAGTGTGCCACCAACATGAAAAGTTTGGAAAGCTCTGCCTTAAGGATTCAGAAATACATCTGTTTTCCTCAGACTAAAATAACAACCTTTCAGGCTCAACAAAAATGTTTTTAAAAGTTTTTTTTTAAAAAAATGGAGTGACAACAAGAGGTGTGGTTGTCCAAGGTCCCACAGAGACCTCATGCAGCTACTCAGTCCCTGGCAGTCTGAGATTAATTACAAATTTTCAAGGTTTTTAAGATATCTGCTACCCAAATATTGAGCTGGCATATTAAGTAAACCAATAGTGTTATGTTATTTTAACTTGAGTTTTCAAGAACCACAGTCTGTTTCAACCACGATGCAATTGGATTAAAAGTTATTAGCATAGCTTACCTTCCTTGAAGATTTCTTTGGAATTTTTCATTCTTACCAAGGCATTTTTTCCCCTGTTACTATTTCTTTTTAAGAGAGTTTTTCTCAGAATACTGGAGAAACGCTTCTTGGTGTTAAATGTTTTAAGACATTTGATTTGACTCCAGGAAATCATGCTGAATGAAGTGGTATAAAATGTTGAATAGATGCTTCAGATATATGTTTGCACTTTTTGCCATTTCCACAGGAACATTCAAGTAAATTTTTTACTAACTTGACCCACGGCAGTTTGTGCAAAACATCCCTTTCCCATGGTTTAAGCTATGACTCTGTTAGTTGCATACAAAACACATTTCTCACCCTCAAAAATGACAAGACGATGTTTTTACCCTCCACCCCCATCGTCAAAACTTTTGTATACTTGAACAGTACCTTAGAGAAAGACTGAACAACTTGTTCAGCACAGAAACTTTTTATGAGCTAATTACAGTTTGATCTTTAAAAGCCTGAGGTTTGAAATAAAATGTCCCTATTTCACACCTAATCAGAACAAGATGCCTGTAACAAAGGTACAGAAGCAATATTTTGCCATTAGTGTACCACAAAGGCCCTTTCTGCACCTTACCTTTTTTCAGCGCTGGGGTGCAGGGATTGCGCGAGCAGCCTCCGGTGGGTGGCTCTCGCATCCCTGTTGCTTTAGCTCCGCACAAGCTGCCTGCTCGCATGACAGCCCCACCTCTTCCTTCCTCAGTGCAGCCTGGGAGTTTTCCAGGCTGCGCTGGGGCAGGAAGTGCGACCGGCGCAGCTCCAGAGGCTCCACGTGCCAGGTAAGTGCACATGGGGCCCGGGAACAATGTGCGATTGCGCACCATTTTCGGCTTCCAGCCGAAAATGAAAAGGTGTGCAATCAGCACCTGCCGGCCCCTAGAGTGTCACGCGATTGTGAGTGCATCATGCAGATCGCTCCTCACAATCGCACGATGCTCCAGGCGCCCTTTCACGTGGCAAATGCTGTGCGAAAAGGGCCTAAGCCTAGGCTTTGTCATGTCACAAAGCTGAATACTACTATGCTGTGATGTACCTTCTCCTCCCTCCCTTTTCTTTCCCACCTTGTTATAACCTCCTTGTTCTGGTAAGTTACTCAAAAGTGAGAATCAAACTGTTAACAGCACTGTTAACCATAAAATAGATGGCCAACAGCGTAAATGGCTCTGCATGAGTGGGAGAAATCAAGCTGGCTGTTCACATTCATTTCAATGTAGTAACATCAGAACGAGATCACAAGCATCACAGCGTGACTCAACGTTAACAAGTTCACATTATGAGAAATTGACTGTGATTGCCTCCCCACATGTGTGCATAAGGAAATCGGCCTGGATTAAGGCTAAAACGTTTTCTGAGTCCAGTGGAACGCACAGACAAACAGAAAAGACTATCTGGGGCCCTTCTCTTCCTGTTGGTTTCTTTGGGGGTTAGTTCTGATCAATAGCAATAGCATGTGTATTTCTATACTGCTTCTCAGCTAAGTGCTATCTAAGCAGTTTACAATGTTTTTTTAGCTAATTGCCCCCAACAAGCTGTGTACCCTTTTTACCAGCCTGTAGAAGGATGGAAGGCTGAGTCAACCTGGAACCCAGCAGGATCAAACTCACAACTGTGTGGCTGCCTTACCGGCATTTAGCCACTGTGCCACCAAGGCTCCTTAGCTTATCTCTAGCTAGCTTTGCTGTTCCCTGCAATCTAGCTTGCTTCTTCTCTTTATCATTTCTGCACTACTGGTCAGAGGAGGCCACTACCTCTTGGATATGTGACTTCCAAGAAGCAACTGCATGTGAACACACTGATGGACTAAGCAGATTTTTAGACTTTTGGTCTGAGCTAGAATGGTTCTTATGAAATGTATGATTTTCTCACTTAACACTGTCAGCAGAAAGCTTATGAAGAAACCTTAAAGGAGCAAGTGAAGAAGCCTGTAGTTTCAAATGCCTTGCACATATTTTCTTCCACGTTTTTGACTGGCCTAAGAATAGTATTAATGCAATATGGATTTTGAACTTTGCCATGTAGTCAACACAACTATCTCTGTATTCATAAAGAACATAGCATCTGTCCCTCAGAATCAGCAACTCACTCTGAAGATTAGCAAAAGGAGCTACCCAACATCAGAACTGGAATTTACTTCTATATAATGAAGAGCCTTGGTGGATGAAGACAGCTGTGGGATGCCCTCCCCCCATGTAAACTGTTTTCTTTCCAGTGCCTGATGAAGTGAGACATCTTTTCCTATGAATCAGTGCCTTGTGAACTATCTCAGCAGCACAACAGCAATGAAGAAGGCTTAATTTCACAGAGGGAAAAAAAACTGATCAAATTCCTACCATCTATTCCTCAAGAGAGAGAGCCAGCATGGTATAGTGGTTTGAGCATTGGACTATGACTTTGGAAACTAGGATTCGATTCCCTGCTTGGCTATGGAAACCCACTGGGTGACCTTGGGCATGTCACACACTATCTGACCCAGAAAACCCTGTGATAAGTTCACCTTTGGGTCACCGTAAGTTGGAAATAATTTCAAGACACACAACAACACAATTCTTCAAGAAGATCTTGAATGTGAAGCTGTGAAAAAAGATGCGAAGAAAGAGAAGAGACAATGAATTATAATCTCTCTGACCTGGCTGCAGTGTGAATTTCTTTCCTTCCTTGGCCTGAAACCCAGAAAGTGGGAGATTAGTGTGGTAACTGGGCTAGTTGAATCCCTCTCATCCCTCACGACTCAGTCCAGGACACAGTCTTGGACAATTTTAACAGATGTGTTTGCACATTTTAAGTAGTGCACAATATAAGCCCTAATAGAAGGACAGGCCTTAAGTCATTCCCATGGCAGCTGTGAACCATTTCTGTGCAACTATTCACACAACAGGGCAGGCAATTTTCTCCATCCTAGGAACGGCTACCCTGTGGCCTAACAATATTGCTGCACTGCAACTGTCATCATCCTTCATCATTGGCTCTGCTGAGTAGGGCTGATCATAGATGGAATTCAACAATATTGGGAGTGCCCCAGGTTTCCCAATCTTGCTCCAGACCTTTGGGAAGCATAAAAAGTGTGTTGCTAATATTGAAAAAAACACCCATCTGGTCTGCACTGTGAGTCCCTATTTGCTTAAAGTCACTGAGTGATAAACCACTACCATATGGGGTGATTGAACATCATCTCAGTGCACCAATTGTAGCTTGTAAGGCAAGTTACAATATTTAGCACTGATTGCAAATGACTGATATCTTGCAATTTGGGGAAAGAAGGGTAGCCTGGTAGTACATATATGGAACAAGTCAAGCACACTGTCTTCAGGAAAAATAATTGCACCAACTTGTGATTAAGTGGTCATATCATTTCCTTGTTGAGAGAACACAATAGGAGTGTTCTCTGGACTATTCTGGATGGTGTCCATAGACACTCCCCTCTCACCACAATGCAAAACACTTGTCTCATAAAAAAAGGTTTAGCAAAATTGACTTTCTACAATGCCAATAGTGTACTGTACCACAACCCTTAATCAGCAACTTGTAAATTTTACTCATCCTTTCAAAAGAGCAATAAAAGCTACTGTCTCAAGCAGCTTGTGCGTTTTCTTCTTCAATGCAGTACAAATGGGAGTGGGGGTGGAAGATAGAAGTAACCTACAATGAAAAGCACTGGAATGCAACCGCCTGTAAATTTACCCTTGTATTGCAGGAAAATCCACTGCATGGTTCTTACACCTCAATGCACCTTCTATTTAAAATGTCACGTTTGAATGCCTTAGGCCTAACTGTTGTCTCAGTTGTCAGAAGTGCTAAGAGTATTGACTGAAGGCCTCTTGGCAAAACAGGCTAGGGGTATTATACTTTATCTTGCCTTGGGCATAGGGGACAAAGGTTTTCTTGTTCCATTCATAATATGCCCTTCAAGTGTGCATTGTTTCAAGAAGCTCATCAGAACCAAGGATGACAAACAGTTAATGCTGAAAGGCCTATAAGTCAACTCCTTTGCAGGAAATAGATATGAAGTGCAATTGTAGCTAAGAAATAAAATACTCTTTTGGGTCTTATGTTTCCCTAAACCCATCTCTATATAATTGTCATCATCACTGTTTACTTTAAAAGATAAGATTCTTACCACTTCGGGATAA
Source organism: Iguana delicatissima (assembly GCA_948472985.1). Lineage (NCBI taxonomy): Eukaryota > Metazoa > Chordata > Lepidosauria > Squamata > Iguanidae > Iguana > Iguana delicatissima. The sequence continues at coordinate 53,674 of CAOKZL010003761.1, read as the reverse complement.
AGCTTTTAACAAAGATAAGATTCTGTGAAAAGAAAAGGCATCTGAAAGGGAGCCTTAGTTGTAGGCAGGACATGACCTACTTGCATATTTCCTTTTTGCAAAGAATAAAAGGCTCAAACCTAATCAAAATCTTCCACTGGAAAGTGGAAGCTGTCTCATATTGTTAATTCACAACTCTTTCTGCGGTAATTAAGCATCTAATGCTCCAGATGGCTAAGTGTTCAAATTTAGTAAATTTCGGCTCTGCTGAACACTTTATTTCAAAATGTGCACAATACTAACAACCAGCCGCTTTTAACAACTTTTTGGAGTGAATCTCTTTAACACTGGGAAGCTCCATATTGTTTGACTAATGGGAAAAGGTGGCCACAATCTGCCTGCACTGGATTCTCACAGATAACATCAGAGGTACACCAGGAAAAGCCAAAGGGACGTCACAACAAATGCTTCAAGGGTGGGAAAGTATGAAGAAAGGGGAAGGGTTTGTCACAAAGTTAGGCTACAGAGCAATAACCAAAGTGTGTACCGTAAACAGCAGGGGGACAGAAGAGAGTGTCTTCTTGGCGGCTTCTCTCAGACTACAGAACTCTGCCATGGAAGACTAGGTTGGCTATCCTCTCTGCTTACCTTCCATTGGTAGGACAGCACTTTTTTTTAATTTGAAAAAATATTTGGTGACTAAAAGCTTATATGGAAAGGTCTTTAGTGGGTGCAACAGCCACAAACAGGATTCCTGTTGTGATTCCTATTTGCACCAGAAATCTCAGGAGGGAGTTGGGCGGGGGTGGAAATGACAGTCTGTTACATCCTGATCAACAGGAGAACAGACTCCCATCACTTCTAAGGGCTGCTGGCTAGTAAATCAAGATGGGGGACTTTTATGATTCCTGCACATTGCTTAGAGTATTGACTATGTAGGGATCATGAATACATATCATTTATTCAAAGACATAGCCCTGTTAGTCTGGATCAGTATGCAAAGCAATATTATAGCACCTTCGAGACTGAGAGAGGCTTGTAGCATAAGCTTTTGTAGGCAGTCTGATGAAGTAGATTGAATCTATGAAAGTTTATGCTACAAACTTTTTTCTCTCATTCTCAAAAGATCTACAATATCCCTTTGCATATGAATCAGTTATGAATGTGAAACTCTGGTTATGCATATATAACTATGATCATGAATTCCAGCCTCAATTTTTCAAAAAGTTCAGTACCTGAAGGGTTCAACAGCAGATAGATAGACAGATAGATAGATAGATTTTTTGTTTTGTTTTTAAAAAAGATAGACAGACAAGTAGATTTCTTTAAAAAATTATCAACAGTTAAAAAGGGTGAACAGAATTAACAGAACTATAATTTATTTAATTCTAAAGTACCTTCCAAAGTGCATGAAATTTCTCTGACTCCAAAACTTGGCTAAAATATTTAAATATAAAAAGTGCGTATATCAGTACAAAAATCCTAGAGAATCTGGAAAAAAAAAACAAGAGCAAGCCAAAGACATCAGTTATGAAAGAACCAACCAATCTTCATTCCCAAAATCCCAATGATTCTTCAATTTACTTCTGGCAAATCTTACCTAACTCTGTGCTTATCACATCCTCTTGAAGTACCTCTATATTCTCTACCAGTTGCTGTGGAACATGTGCAGGATGGTGCTATTCCATCCATGCCTTTCCTGTGGGCTTCTTATAAGTGTTGTGTTGTCTACTTTTGGAGCGGACTGCTATACTAGGCAGGCTTTTGGTCTTATCCAGCACCATTCTTTATTGATATATATTACCTGGTAACCCTTGAATATCTGTGCCCATGTGCCACCTGTCATTATCTGGAGTATAATTGTGTCAGGCATATAGCATGTAGCATTGGTAGGCATTGAGAACAACTGAATGTTAAGAATGAAGGTTCTCTGTCCTTTTATCAACACTGGTACCAAACACAATACTAGAATCAAGGACTTTCTCTCAATTAGTGTTTGAATGAGACTTTCAGCTTCACTCTTCAGCTAACTCCTTATCAACAGCTGCCAGGTTTGTAGCCCAAACAATCTTTGTTGTTTTCTCTGTAGCTTTGCAGAAAGCAAGGTCAAAGCATATCAAGCCAAAGTGTTACTTTTTCATCACCAGCTTCAATTTATTTTAATTTAAAGTTCTCTCTTAAAGTTCTGGCACAGAAATGGAGGCTACAGTACTCAGGCATCTAAGACTGAAATCCTAAATATGAATCTGGGGTCTCCTTGGGGGTTTTCCTAAACACTTAACCAGACCATTCAGATCTATTGTCAACTTAAAGCTTTTCTAGGTCCAGTCTAAAAATGTTATTAATCCTTTTAGGATCAGATGGACAATGGGAGGGGGTGCACCAACAATAACACTCAGCTGAGGGAAGAGTACAGGAACATATCCTTTGTTCATTTGGGGGAATTACAAAATAGGGGGCATTATTTTGTAAGCAACTTGTTTCAGCATTGCATACATGTTCCCAGGGCTGGTAAGAAGGTAGAATAAGCTAGTAGTAGTAGTAATAATATTCAGTGTTAAGTAAACTTCAGCATCTCAGATGTATGGGTGCAAGTATTCAGAAGTTATGATGAACAAAATAGGGCCTGAAGCTTTAGTTTTGGTTTGGCTTTGAGTTTGAGTTTGGCTTCTGCTCTTTTGGTACCCAGTGATTAGTTCCTTTGACATATGCTTATTTGTAATATTTCTACCACATGTTTCAACAAGAGTTTCTCGGTATCAGCTGGTCACTTCTATGTCAGTGGGTCAGTGATCTTCTCTGGGTTTTAGTCCACATTTTCAAGGAGCTAGCCAAATTGCTGAACCCTCTGCCCAAAAATAGACTCAGACCATTTAAAATGCCAACTATAACCAAGAATGGAGTCAACACTCCCTTGGCATGAAAGTCACCAGCCTCCACTGGGTTTATCTAGTAAGAAGTGGCTTACAAAAATGTTACAGTAAAGCTTTTCACAATCTCAGTAAGTATGGGCTTTCATCTACAGACTTTCTATTCCCTCCTCAGAAAGGGAAAAGGTTTCCCTTGTTCTATGCTTGATATCTATTCAGGTTCTAGCTGTAGGGAGAAGGATATTCCCCACACCATAAACACTGCAGAATGAAATATAGAATAGAGGCTTGGTAACATGAAAACTTTAACTATCAGTCACAAAACAACCCCCTTCCTTTTGCTTTCCATCTTAGCTTTCTGGAGATCTCATAAGAGAAATCGAACTCCTTTATGTAACTCTGTGACTGCATGTTTTCTGAGGCAGACCTGAAGTATCAGAAGCCCCCTGTTTGTTTCAAACCTGTTTGAAGAAGTCCAAATCATTCTGACAGAAGAGTTCAAATCATTCTGAACTTAGCTCTGCATTTGGATTTTGGCTAAAGCAGATGTGTATACCCAGAGACACGAAGAACAAATATTAACATTATACCATTATACCAATAAATTCCACATCACCTGCTATGACGCTAGCCTATGGAATCCTAGGATTTGCAATTTAAAATTCTTAGCCAGATAGGTCCTCTAGTGTCTTACCAAACTACAAACCCCAAGATTTTGTAGGATGCAGCCAGGGTAATTATAAGTGCAATAATAATGCCATAATTGTGTAGTATGAAAGGGCCCCAGAAAGAAGTCTAAATGAATTGTGATGAGATATGTGCTTCTCTTGTGAAATAAAGATTGCATCCACACTACAAAGTCACAGCAGATTTATCCTATTTTAATTGTCATGGTCCTGGCCTATCAAATCTTGGGATGTATAATTCAGTGAGGTACTTAGAAATTCTCTGATTCAGAACTCTAGAGCTGGACTATAGCAGTACAATACTAGCTCTAACCAAGAATGCAAAATACCTTATCAATCTATGGGGCATTAAAGTGGTATCTGAGTACTGGCAATTAAACTGAGATCAAACTGATACAACAGTGTCGTATATGAGTATGTAGAATGAGTCAAAGATTATGAAATAGAAAACAGGGCAGGAAAAGGACAGTGATGAGTTAAGCGAATTATACCAGAAAATTACAGGGTAACTGTTTCAGTTAAATTAAATGAAGACTGGTATCACAATGTTGCATAGGAGACAAGGTGGAAGAACAAAACCATAGATACAAATTGAGGGATTAGTGGCTTGACAATAACAATGTAAGAAGGATCTGAGTATTATAATGAATCACAGGTTAACCTGAGTCAGGAAGCAAATTCAGTTTTAGGATGTTATCAACAAAATGTTGTATTCAAGAAAGTCAGGACTGATTAGATCTCAGCAGGAGGACTGTCTTAGAATGTGGGTTGCAACGCTTTTTGAGACAGGCAAAAATGGAGAGGATTCAGAGGAGATCAAGGAAGCTGGTAAAAGGTTTAGAGCGGAATGCATCTGCTGTGAAGCTGAATGAAACACATTTAAGCTTTAAAGAGACTGGCTAGGAGACCTGGCAACAGTTTTTAAAGACAGATATAACATGCATTTTTCTTCAGGCAACTGCCAAACATCAGTAAAATAAATAAATTGAAACTTTCCCCTCCAAATCATAATGATGCAAAGTCTTTTATATCCACAACTTAATATGTGACATATTCACAATCTCTGTTTCAAAGTGGCTTGCAAAAATTCAAAGTTGCAAAAAGCTATTGGGATTGATAAATGATCAGATGCTCCCCTTACATGTACATCATGCAGGCATTTCCTTGAACTAATCTGAGAAGGCACTGACTTTGATCAGAGTCAGCCCAAGCCAATTTGTTGATTGAGAAAAAGGACACATTGCCCCTCAGGAATGTAGCTATGGGGCAGCGGGGGAATGAGGGTATTGTCATACAAGATAAGAATTCTCATGAAATTTTCCATCGTTCCTCAAATATCTAGGAGTGCAAATTCAGCTGAAAATTTAGAAATACAATTATGCATCCAAAGCAAGAGGTAGACAGAGGTAGCAACAGAATATGAACACAGCAAATATAGGAGTTCTAGGTGTGAATAGTCTCTCTCTCTCTCTCAATCTCAATCTCATGCTCGCTCTCGCTGTCTCTTTTTGTTCAATGCTAGAAATTTTGGGATTGATAGAAAATTTCATTTGCAGGAGCAGAATTCTTATTTGAGAAATATATCATCTTGCCCCCCACCCAATTCCATGTGGAAAAGTATGCTGGACTTAGTTCTACATGGAGAAGTGAACTGGACTGACCACAAAATTTTACTCCATGGAATGGAGGAATTCACTGCACTTGAATACAGAATCTGTAGTCAAGTGGTAGGATATGGGGTGATCAAGACATGGTCCTTGATCTCTCCCAATTTCCCAGACCATCCTTTTTCTCACAAAAAGAGCTAGGGGCAAATTAATGTTCCTTGAAGCCTCACATCATCTCAATTTACCTTTTAAACAGAATTTTTAAACACACACACACACACACTGTTTAGTATGAAAAAACCTACCTCTTTTTCCTAAGTGAGAATTAGTCATTTTTGCCTCTTTCTTTTTCTTTTTTACAGTTTTGACATCTGTGAAGCTTTTGAAGAGTCCCTGGGCAGAAAATTGGACCCTACTCCTGATGCAGCTAGGCACCTTGATTTTGGGGTTGGAGGACATTCAAGGACATCCCATTCAGCTCTGTCCTCTGGGAGAAGACTGTAGATAGGTGGTTGAAGAGGAATGGCCAAGAGGATGCCTTTGCTGCTCCCAGGATTTCCTGCCTGATACAGTTGTGCTTAAATGCTGGTTTTGATACAATGGACTTGCTGTGTAAGTGATTAAATCTTCTCATTCTACAAGAGCTGTTCTCCAATAAGCCTTTGTTCCATATTTCCATTGCAGCCCCTCCTGCTCTATACCAGGGGTGGGAAATTATTTGTTCCATGGGGCCACATGTCCTGATTGGCGGAGCGCCGCCGGAAGCCACCAGCCGCCATTTTGGGAGCCGCCGAGCGCTGCCAAACACCGCCGAGCGCCGCTGAAATTCGGCGGCATTTGGAACGGCAGATCCACGCTCTCCGCAGGGACAGAGCAACCCGCTCGCGGGTAAGTTCTGCCCCTGCGTGCGCGGCCTCGTTTCGCCCCCCCCCCCGGGAGGAAAGGTCCTTAGAAAGTATGTTTATTTTGTAATTTCCAATTAGCCTTACACGGGCTGGTCAGAACCAATCAAAGGGCCGTATGTGGCCCGGGGGCCGTACAATGCCCAGGTCTGCTCTATACCATGGTGTTCTAGGACAGTGCTACTCAAAGTGGTGGCCCATAGACTGATGCCAGTCCATGAGCTATTAGCTGCTGGTTCCTAAAGATCTTCCAGGAAAGAAAGAAACAGTTGTAGCCTACAGACAGAAATATGAGAGCATAGAGCGTGGGGAATGCTGGTCCCCCACACCAGATAACTTAAAAAATGCTGTTCTAGAGAGAGTTCCAGTCTGCACAAGCAGTTTTTAAGGCAGTTTCAGGACCAGAGGGAAAGCATGAAAGCTCCATTCTACAAGCAGAAGTTCTCTCACAGTTCCTTAGATGCATGTCAGCATTTATATGCTGAAGGGTCTTCTGGCAGTTTTCTTCCACACTTTCCAGTGCACTTTTGAGAATCATAATTTCTACTTATACTGAGTGAAAATAATGTGTACTCACCAAACTAGTCTTGTGGGGTCATGGGACACACAGCAGAACTTCTTCTGAGGGTCTCAAATTTTGAGCAAGCTCAAATAATATGAAATTATTACTGTGATGAAGCCTGGGATTGTGATAGGCATGAGAAGCAGGCCAGCCTTAGCAACAGGTTGCCAAGTGACCCAAGGGGTTCTGGATAAGAGAAGAACTTGGCCCATCGGTGTATGGGAGGTGCTAAGCTTTCTGGGAAGGACCTAACTTGCATTTTTGAGGCAGATTCCTTCTGGGAGAGGGAAGGAGGTAGGGATTTGGTAATTGGGAGTTTGTTTTCCTTAGAGGCTGAGTGAGAGTCAGAGGAAAGACCAAATTATTCCTGAGTGGGTTAGAAAATAAAACCCTGACTTAAAGATTAGAACTTTGAGCTCAAGAAGCCAAAGATCTGAGTGGGTATGAAAACCTTATACCTGAATCCTGAATTGGGCTGAGGAAGTTGTTTAGACATTTTGGAAATTCTAGTTTGCCTCTATATATTTATAAACCACAATGCTTTTTCCCTGCTTGTTATTTTAATAAAGCTAGCATTCTATTTTTATAATTTCTGACTCAGCAGAGTACTTTTCTTCAGTTCTAATGGTATAGAGATACACTATCACAGATATTGAAATCCTTTGGAATAATACCAGAAGGGCTTTATTCCTTTTCTACTTAGGTGGATTTGGGGAGGAAGGCAGGATTGAATAAGACTGGTGGAGGATGGCAGGGTGCTATAGAGAGAATAGGAAGGCAGCCACCGTTTCCAATTTCTGTAAAAGAAAAACAGGCCTGCCCCACCATACACCCACACATAATTACTATTAAGGTCCCTATTTTTTTTAAAATGAGTGTTTTAGAAGAGATATGTTGTGCCAAAATATTCCATAAGGAAGATCCTTCATCTAAAAATGTACACCCTTGTTTACATGCATGAGGCATTTTTATATATTTTTATTAGAATCTTTTGATACAAAGAGAAAAACAGAAATGAAATGAAAAGAAAGAAAAGATGAAAGACATAACGGACAAAAAAAAATGATTAACACTGACTGCCAACTTTCCTAATGATAGTTATATATTTTACTCTAAAAGATCATTTCTCCAGCTACATACAATTCATGCACTTCTTCAGCTTAACCAAACCCATTAATTATCAAAACCTACAGTCAACACATTATTCTCACTTTTCTTCCAAAAGATAATCAAAGCTTCCCAATCTTTCAAAAATGACATCAAAGAGTTCTCCCTAATCAATGTTGATAGTTTGTCCATTTTGGCTAGAACAGTCAATTTCAGCAATCAGTCTTCACTGGTTGGAATTAGGCTATTTTTCCATTTCTGTGCATAAGTTAAACTTGCTTCCATGTTCATATATTACAATAATCTTCTATACCTCTTCTCCATTTTAGTCATCTAACAGTGCCAATAAATACAGTTCAGCTTTCAATTGCATACTAAACTTCAAACTTTTTTGACTCAGGCTATGTATTTGTCTCCAAAACTCTTTAGCCTTCTTTCAAATCCACTGCATACAACAAAAAGTCCCTACTTGTTGCTCACATTTCCAGCATGCTTTAAAAGACTCTTAAATGCATGTGGCATTTTTAAATTGCTTCTAGAGGAAAGTGCTGGTAACTGTGAAAATCGGACTGAGGAAAATTCAGTCTTCATAGAAAGGATATATTTCACCAGAAAATCTTTTCATTGGGAAATATATATATATCCAGCTAGACCTTTACTAGCTAGAGGCACCATCAGACTATATCTTTATCCCATAGTTTGATTTAGAAAACATTTTCTGCACCTTTGTTTGTCCCCCAGGGGCCACCAATAAGGTTCTGCTTTTTCATACCAGTTTGGGGCCTTGTATGTGTGCCTAGCATTTTAAAAAGTTGGTTGAATTTTTATGCCTCCAGCCCAAAAGCTCTTACTTCGTAACATTTACAATATCAGTTATTATCACCCTGTGCTAACACATAACACTTTACTGAAAAGAAAGCAATGATCTAAACAGAAATCAAAGACTTAGGGCAATGAACACTTTGCCATTTAGCATTCAAATGTACTAAACTTTACCGTGCAGGCTAAATTTCAAATTATTTCCCATAGCCATTTTTTATGCCTGTGAAATACATAATGTCTAGTCATGTTGAACAGAAAGGCCAAACTTTATATGCCATGTTGGAAAGAAAGTGGTGCAGAGCTGTGGTCCCTGAAAATAAAACAGATACATTGACTTCTATCAAAGGAAAGGATGCATGCAGTGAATTGTTGCACACACAGCCACAGGAAAGAGTGCCCCTGATGAAATGCCTTGAGTGCCATTTTTGAAAAAATGGTGGGAGGTAAATTCTATTAAAGAATAACTAAAACTGGACTTAGGTGCTATGGATCTAAGAGAACTGCAGAGCTGGCATGAACCAGCTCTGTATACCAGTGTATACTGTGGTCCCACCACATTGTATTACATAGCGATATTTATTCCTGAACCATCTGTGGAAGATAGCAGCTTATTCTTTTCTTCAAAACACTAATAGAGAAGGATGGGTAATTTCTAGCATGTGTGTGTGTGTGTGTGTGTGCGCGCGTTTGCGCACGCGCGCTAGAAATTACCCATCCTTCTCTCTCTCTCTGCTGGGTGCATTTGTTGTTCATCCAACTGCTGAAAAAAAAATCTCTTTTTTTTCCTGGTTCCAGGTTGCCATATTACCCTGTTAGTTGGGCTTTACCCAAAGTCTGGTCTCATTTACTCAGATTGCCCTCATGCCCATATTAACAGACCCAAAGTAATTCATGTCCATCTTCCAACCTTTCGTTCTACCTATCTTCATGACATTATAGGTTTTGGTTCTGAAATCTCAGAAAATGAGATGCTATGATCAGGCAACCCACCAGGCAATGTAATTGGTCTGATTTCAGCACCTTCACTCAACTGCCAAACCCAAAAATTACACACTTAGTTTCTAAGTCCTTAGAACAGTGGTTCTCAACCTGTGGGTCCCCAGATGTTCGTGGACTTCAGCTCCCAGAAGCCCCAGCCACTATGGTCAATGCTCAGGGCTTCTGGGAGCTGAAGTCCACGAACATCTGGGGACCCACAGGTTGAGAACCACTGCCTTAGAACCTTAAAAACATAAAGAGTCATATAATGTGAACTTTCAGCAAAAAAAGCCAACTTCAGTCACAAAAATGTTACACCAAAAAGTGACACATTTTTCATTACTCTCCAGGTTTCAAGTAATATTCACTTACAACTTCATATTGTCATTTTTCCTTTTCATATCACAAAATAAATATTGAACTGAGCCTTAGCAGTCTCATGTGTCATGTTTTTGTAAAGTTAAATTAAATAAGTAAGAAACGATAACCACCTTTCAAGAAAATCATCAACAGACCTGAGCTCAATTTATATAACAATGTGCTCTTATTACCTTTCATAAGAGCTGGTTATATTGGCCACAGAAGGAAACTCAAGGCTGAACAATGTTGGTGACATCAAGCTTTTTCTTTATTCATTAGCATTTTCATATTTGTCATGACCCAGACTACAGCAGATACTGACTAGGAGGAGGAAAGGCCAGTACAATCTGGAGATCAAGTAGGACAATCCGCAAAGACCCTCAGTCTGGGCACTAACACTGCACCAAGCCTCAGTCTAGTAGCCAGGGACCTCTGAGTCTGAGACATCCAGATGAGGAACTCCAGTGTCCACTGGACTCTTCTAAAAAGCCAGCATTCTCATTCCTAAGGGCATACCCATAGAGCATGTGCCCCAAAAGAATTTGAGAACAGGTGACAGAGCACCAGAATTCAGGACAGAAGGCTGTCATTTAAAGGGATTCTATGATATAGCAAGGGGGTGGGGAAGCCTGAGTATGGTAATCAAGCTGAATTCAGTGCATGCCTCACTTTTGTTAACTCAAACAATGTCAATTATCAGATCTGTCAATGGTCATGAAGGATACAATTTTGACTACTTTTGTGCCCTAACTGCAGGGCACAAAAGTAATGCTGTTTATGCACTACAAGTTATTTACTCATTCATAGTCTCTGAGTGATAGTCCCTTGCTCTTGCTCTCTGCTTCAGACCACTGCCTAACATGCTTTTTTCAGACTCCACCATGGGTTCGTCCAGACATGTTATTATGAGAGTGGGGATCGTGGCGGAGCTTGGAGTGTGTGGAGGGGAGGCAAGAGGGGGTGAGGCTATGGTCAGAGGGGCATGGCCACTGTGTGCGGGGGCATGGCCAGGGCGTGCAAGGGCATGGCTACAGGCTGGAACGCTCCAGAAACATTGCCACCCAGGGCAAATCGCCCTCCCCACCCCCACATCCCTACACCACTGGGTGGGGAACAATGACAGCATTGCCCTCCAAATAAGAATTCTAAAGAAATATAATTTCTGACATTGAAGTAACTTAAAACATCTGTTGAGCATTTAGAAATACGAGGTCAGATCCTGTATCATCGGCCATACCTACAACAACAGAACTCTGTCATTGTAGCTACTACTGCTGATGCCAGCCCCCCCCCCCAAAAAAAAATCTACCTAACCAGACAGCACCTCAACTAAAGGATTTTGGGACATTGCAGACCAGAGCATTGGGAAATGATAATTGCATCCTCCTGCTCATAGGGTGCATTGAAATGGGCAGCTAGAGAGGCCCCTTGAGTGCTGCCACATGACTAGGAGACCACTGCAGTCATCACTTCCGCTTGCTCCAATCTGCTGCCCTTGGAAACCTTTTGGGCGGAGCACTGCCTGATTTAAGACAGAGGTTTCGAGTATCATTAACGACCATAGCTGTGCCTCCCAAAAATTAAAAGATCACAAGTCCAGCTTATTCTCTCATAAATATGGAACAGGATGCCAGCCAATGTTTACCCGTTTAAAAAATGGCGCAGGCAAAATTACCAAGGAAATGGAAACATAATATAAGAGTTCTAGATGTGAATGATTTTATGTGTCTCCCTATCTACAACATTAGAAATTGGAAAAATGCTACAAAAATTCATTTAGGGGAAAAGAATTATCTGTCTCCCCACACACACACACACACACCTGCCACACAGATGTACTCCTGGTCTCATCTGCACTAACACAATCTTCCTTAAGTTCTACATAAGAATAACCCCTAGAGTCCTAGTTTGGCTACTTAGTAAAATCTGCCTAACTAAATAACGCATCCTAACCTGACAAACACACACCCAGCCCATCATAACAGCCAGCCTGCTGATCAGGTGAAGGAAGTCTGCTCAGCTTTCATTCAGGGCACAAGGAGTATGTTTCCATTCCTGTCCCATCAACAAACAATGCTGTTGTGACAGGGACCCTGCCTCTGATTGTTACAGGCTTGCTCACTGGGAGCAAGTGGGAATTTTGTCTTTCTTGCACCCCAATCTTCACCCAATCTGGCTGCTGGCTTTTAAGGTGGACTAAGGTGGCATTTATGTAGGTTTCCAGTAAGATTACATAATTGCACTGAATATAGACCAAATCCATAAATGTAGGTTACAAATATATAACTGCAATACTGAATACCAGCCAACATTTCAATATGTATGAAAATAACTATAGCTACCTTGTTTTAACATTGACCTTTACTGCCAGTTTCGGATAACTCAGGGAAGACGAAGTACTTCTAGCCACAAGCAATCGTTGGTTTAGACTGTTATTGGAGATATGACAATCAGTGGTAAAGGATCTGTAATCAGCTAGCATACCTAACTTCAATTTAATAGGAAATTGCTCAGGCCTTTTCACAAGATTTTCAGCTGTTAATATATCTTACTATATATTGTACATTCTGCTTAGTTCACTTTGAACTCAAGAGCCCTTTGGTTTTTGTCTAATTGATTATTGACCTATGTGTAAATTTCAGCTGTAATGTCTTGGATCATTGTCACTGAAAAAAATATTTCAAAGAGGAAATGAAGAAATCATTATACACTAGTGGAGCTTTTCAACTTAGCTACAGTCTTGGTGCAGCTAAATTTCAGATAATAGATATCTTTGACTTCATGCCAAACATTTCCTACCCTTAATATAAAAGTTTCCTATTTTAGTACATAGACTATTGTTGAAAACTGAGAGTGTCATTCTTCAAAGTGTCCTTTCAACATACAATGATACAGAAAACAGTCGATTCTTGTCCTTGATCCGGCTGGCACATTGAATATCTGACAGCTGTGAAAGTTTCTGAGGTTAGAGCTTCAGTCTCTGAGGATCCCTTGTTTATGGAATATCAAAGAAGAAAAAAATGCAAAGGCAAGACATGTACTACTACTCAGTTTTAATTTTAATAATAACTAAATTAAGACTTTAAAAGTAATTATTGGGTTTTATTGATCATATGCATAATGGTTTGCCAAGAAGCTGAGATGTCTTATACTAGTTACATTAAAGATGGGTCATTTTAAAGGAAATAATGGTTACTGGCTGTAAAACATGAGTCCTAATTAAGAGATATGATCTAGTAGAACAATATCTGTATTCAAATGAATACATAAATCTTCATTGAACCCCCCCCAAAAAAGTCTTTTGCGAATAGAGTCAGATAAATCTATTTTTAAAAATCTATCTGCCTGCCTTTGCTCCTTTTGCACAGATGCACACTAATGCAACATAAAAGGTGGTGACTTTAAAGACCACTAAAAAGCATTTGGTTTGTACCACTCAAAATGGTGGTGCTAATGAAAACATGTAGGTCCTGACCTGAGCAGGTAGTAGAAAGTAAGTTGGGATCTCAGCAGTCAACTTGTTAGTTCCCTCTCTCCTTCCTCCTTCTGAATGGCTGATTACTGGAAAGTCTAACCAGTCTCCTTAGACCTGCGCATTAATGAAATATGGCTCTCAAGCCCCTTTCCAACCTGGAATTTGGTGCCCAGGTTGAAATAATTTCCTTCTTTTGTTACACTGACGGACAGCAGCTTTCAGGTGTTTGGAACAGAGGACCTCTCACACCTGCTTCATGATGCTAGGGAATGAACATGGAGCCTTCTGGAAGCAAAACATATGTCTGACCTCTGAGCTACAAGCTATTATCAGTTTCAGTACAGACTAAAAAGCGGGGGAAGTGACTGATTGACATTGTTCAGCAGTGTTTATTCTTTAGGTCCAGCATATGAAATTGCAATTTCGATGTGTTTGTTATTAATGGATAGGATGAGACTTCTGTTACATGTACAAATATTTGAGCATGATAACAAAGAAGCAGAAGACTCTGAATGACTGAAAGAGTGAGCTACTGATTTCTGCCTTCTTTTTCATTCAGAAGGCTTATAACATGGAATTATACCAGAATGGTTTCAAACCTCTCATCATTAATATTGTCCTAGATTTCATTGAGTCATAGGGGTTGCTCTGACATCCTTTCATCTCATCTCACTTCTTTGACTTCTGGCAATGAGGCAGGGTGTATGTCATTGGATACTCCTTGCTTTTTTCCTTGGAACTGTGCAGGTCTTTTCATTCTCTCAAGACAGAGGCAAGAGATGACACAGATGAACTTCTGAGAAATAGCCACTGGGTGTTGTATGGCTGGCTGCACACTTTCTTCTCCATGGAAATACTTGGCTAACTTATAGCTTACTAAGGTGATAATGATCAAAAGCTGGTTCCCAGAGATGTTAAAGTGCACATCAGTATATACACTGAGAGTCATGTAAAACTATCTGTGTACAGCTCTCCTTCTATGAGCCCCTGTGACTGAGCCAGCAAGTCTAAGAAAACTAAAGAAGACCAGAACATGACACCAGAATTTGGTACACTCTTAGTGATGGCCAAGTACAAAGGAAAAACATTAATTTTTAACATATGTTTAGGGCTCCATACTTTGCACCAGATATATTATCAGTATGTGTGTGTATTTGTGATGGGTGGAGGTCTGTCTATTTAGCCAAATCTTAAGAGGTTCCACACTATTTGTCCTCCAAGGGTTCTACTTTCAGCAAACAACAACTTTGGAACCATGGGGCAAAGGGAAAATTGAAGTCAGGAATTTGGAGCAGAGTCCAGTCTATGAATGATACCGTATGATACCAGATCAGCATAATAGCATTTTCTTAAAAAAAAAAAATAGAAACTTGAACAACACATTCAATAATACAATGCACCTTGTGGTTCTGCCTTTTTGTTCAAACTAGTAAACTGCTGTTTTTCCAGTGTTTGTGTGTGTGTGTGTGTGTATGTGCCAAAAAAAAGAAAAAACAGCAATTATGAATATAGAAGCAGAACCACAAACTGTATTATGATATTCACATATGCAGTGGGATCTACTTACCAGCAATTTCCCACATCCACAATTTTGAATGACCATGGAGCATCACATCCTATACCTGAAATGGCAGCAACATATGCACAGATGCACTAAAAGTGTCTGCGTACATGTTGGCACCATTGACTATAATGGGACACAGCATTTGTGACTTCTGGTATTTGTGGGTGTTCTTAGAATGGAACCCCTGCATATATAAAGGGACCACTGTATGTACATGTGGGTGTGTGTATAATTATACAAACATGCATGTATAGTCACATAAATGTGTGGGCACCTATAAACACACACACACACAAACACACACACACACACACACACACACACACACGCTGCAACATCATGTTTTGAGACTAAAGCCCTGAAGATGAATGCCCTCTCAAGACAATGACGGTCAAACTCAGTCTTCTGCTGTATGATGACTTCTACATATGTTGGCCATATTGGTTGAGGATGATGAGGATTGTAGTCAAGGACATCTGAAAGCCACCGTATTGGGAAGGATGATGCAATTCAGCAATGCTTTCCCCTCACCTCCTTCAGGATGATTTCCTCTTGTTCTCTTTGGCTACACTATATGTTGGGTACTCCCCTATCACCATCATTGCTAGAAGCTCTTTTTCCTTACTTTTACAGTTTGAGAGAATGTGAAGGAGCTGCCTTCACTATGATTTGGACGTACCTAAAAGAAAATGCCAATTTGCTTCTTTATCTTATTTTTGTATATATTTGGAGAAGCATAGGATGAATTTCTGATAAGTACTAACAGAGATTTATCTCCTCTGTGAGTTCAAATCTTCCAAGACTTTTAGAAAAATGGCTTTAACAGCATGAAAATATTCATCTATAAAAAGAATATGCAGATTCTATATACAGCAGCAGAGGGTCTTTATCATATCTGACAGTCTATGCTTTCCACTGAGAGCATGTTCCAGACCCCTTGGAAAACATCTGTCTATTGGAGAATATGCTATAATGAAGAATATCTGTACCCTATAATTTGTGACACTGGTTTATACAGTACATTCTGTTCTGCAAAAAAAGACTTTCTTTTATCAAAAAGAATACAGAATATTTTCTCCAGATATATACAAAGCACTATGCATATTAATACAGAAGTAGAGTTCACTTTTCCACCACCTTAAAAGGAAAGCAAAGTGAAAAGAATTTATTTTAAAGCACCAAATGCTCCATCCATTCGATCGTTCTCTTCACTATCAATATTCAGTAAAAATGGAGTGAAATTGGAAAAGTAGATAATTAAAAATCAACCTTGAGGAGCTCTCTTTTCAAATGGAAATTTGATCCACTAGTTTGTACAGAAGTTTATGGATGATTTCTAGCCCTGTGTGGGCAGAATTCTGATTGGATAATTGTTCTTTCTTCTACTCCTATCTGCAGCATTCCGTGGTCCCAAAATCTGCTCCAGAGCTCCTCCTCCCAACTCTCCAGAGCATATGGGGAACACAGGGAGCTGGGGGTGGTGGGATAGAAACATATTTCCACTGAAAGAGACCATTCTCTTGGCAGATTGACACTGTTTGATACTATCCTGTATGTGTGCAAACTCTTCACAATATTAAATATACAGTGATGAAGTTCATTAGTTTTGTTTATCCAAAATAAGAATTGTTCGAATATTTTTACCAAAAGCAGATCTCATCTTGGCTCTTGTTAGAAATTATTAAAGACCAAGTGTCTAAGGAGGACTGGCAGAAGATATTTTGAAGTCTGTAACAGAGCAATGAATAGTGTTCCTTCCCCACTGCAGCCAAGGTGCATGGAGCCCCTTGTCAGCCAAGTTATTTTGCCATCTGTGTTTGAAAATTTCAAAGTACCTCTCTCTACCTGGCAGAAAATAAGTAACTCACTCACTCATTATTTGCTTCCCTTTCATGACACCAAAACCTGCTTAATGAAGTGGCCATCTCACTCTTCCCAATGATAGGACTAATCCTGAGCCAAAGAAGGTATACCATTGACTTGTACTTTTCTTTCTCCATTGCTGGGAGTTTTTTTCTAGTTGGTTACATTTTTAAAAAAAAATGGAAATGATGCAAATTCATTGGCTAATATTGACATGAGGAACATGCATATAAATGCCCACATGTGGAGTGATACCTGAACTATTCTATGGAATGTTGTGCTGAATGTTATGCAACTGAACATGGAACTGACAGAGCAACCTAATGCACAGCCGAACATGCAATAGAAGGCACACCTTCAAAGGCCCCTCCCTAAACTGCAGGACTCCATAGGATGTTGAAAGTAGAACAATAGCACTGTAGCAGTCTAGTAGGGAAATCACCTATGTATCACTGGGGGGAAGAGTGAGAATCCAGATAGATCAGTAGTAACCATGAGTCTCCTGTAATGTCTGTGTTAGGCTCTCAGGCAGCTAGTAGGATGTTGTGTGTCCATGGGAAGCTATGTGAAGAAATGTGTCATGAAAAGCTGGGTTTTATTTTTGTTTTGTTTTTTTGTGCATATGGAACTCATGAGATTGCAATAATTTCTACATTTTTACAAGAGAAAAGTATAAGAACAGAAGTACAGCCATGCTTTCTACTTCTTGACTACATGATAAAGCCAACCCCAAACCTGAGTTGCTCAACTGAATATTTTACTTCCTTGGAAAAAAATATGCAAAAAGGAAACGTAGAATGAAGATCTTCTCAGGGTACAGTAAAAATCAAATCAGTGAGATGTGATTCTTAGTTCTGTGTAAAAACAAAGGGATTTTGTTATGCATGTTAGTGAAGATGAAAAGAAGGAAGAGGGGGGAAAGAAACGTGGCAGCACCTTTAAGACAAACTAGTTTTTATTTTAACATGAGGTTTCATGGGCATAAACTCACTTCTTTGGATGTAATATTGATCGCTATTAAGGCCTCAGTTATAAAGTATATTCATACAGTTGTGGGAGTGGGACAGAATCTAGTAGGATCCAGAAAGACACAAATCATGCCTTTTGCTAATTTTCCAAGGGCTGAGGATGCCTCATTCTCTCTCTCTCTCTCTTTCCCCGCAAATTGTCATTCTATCAGGAGGCCTTCTCTACTAATTGCCTTTGGGGTTTCAAGGCAGAGACAGCAGCCTACTGACTTCAGACTAGTCTCATTGATTTCAATAAGACTGGATGACTGGTTTGTGGATCTCAGCCAGAATGAATAACTGCACTAGTAATACTGCTCTTGCCTCTGTGGGACTCAATTGACAAATCCAAGTTTTTTTCCACTTAACTGATTCATGGATTGAGTTACCTGCGTCATGATGCTTCCTTTTTGTGTTAAAAACATAATGGTCACTCCAATTTTAAATCAAGTAGAAATATAGTGTCCACATTCTATAAAGGAAAGAATAAAAGAATTGACAAATTGTGATAGCTTGGTGACAGCCAGAGTTAATTATCTGTGTTCATTAGGGTGGCCTATCACTTCATCACTGTGGCTTCATTTCAGAGCAGAACAATTGCTCCCAGGTGATTTAGCAGCAGATGGAAACATCTCTTGTAAAATGTGAGTTGCAGTGCAGGCCTAAGCATGTTTACTCTAAAGAAGTTCTCACTGAGGACTTACTAGAATACTGGGGATTTGGGGCTAAACTGCAGTCCCAAATGAATTTACCAGAAAGTAAGCATCATTTAATTCCATGGTGCTCACTTCTGAATAAATATATAAAGCACTGTACTTTAAGACTGTGCAGTACAGAGGCAGAATCTATAGAAATATTGTGACCTACGTTTATGTGGTTTTACCCAAAACATGGAAAAATAGCGTAAAGACTTTCATAACCATAAGCAGACCTATTATGTGAAAAACTGAAGCAGCCATCTTAGTCATCTTAGCTGGGCGGTCACAAGATTGTGGCAAGATGCCCTTGCATACAACACAATTATAACACTATGATTCCACTTTAAGTGCCCTGGCTGTGCCTTTTATGGAATCCTGGGGTTTGTAGGTTGGATGAGACCCTGGAACTGTCTGGATTAAGAACTGCAAAGACTCCTTACTAAATGGCAAATCCCAAGATTCCATAGAGATGAAACCATGGCAGTTAAAGTGGAATCCAGTCATAACCACATAGTGTAAAAGGAATCAAGGACTCTGAGCACAAAGTTGTGTGTGGCATGACTGCATAAGCTAGTCTGCTACCCTCAGATGAAGTAGAGCATGCTGTCCTGCCAATACCAAGATAAGTTTCAACAGCCAGTATGTTTGATTTCTGAACAATGGAGGAGCCATCTTGTCCTTTGGTACAGGTAGCAAAACATATTGAGCCAGCCCTGATTATAAGCAAAGTTTTTGTGGCACCCTATACGCATCTGATGTCATCTGATTTTGGAGCAGCAAAGGTTAGGGCATACCAAGGATCTTCAGACAAGGTCTAGAAAGAATCCTGCCTGAAACCTTACAAAGCCACTGCCAAACAAAGTTTACAATACTGGACTAGTTGGACCAAATGGTCTGACTCATTATAACGCACCTTCCAATGTCATGGTGGGTAGAATTCTTTCCCCCATAGGAATCTGTAACCATTTCCTTCTCTTTAGGTTGATGTAATTTTGGTCTAGCTGCTCCACTTACCAATCCATTAAATCTCTAATTACTAGTTCTTTATTTTTTTTAAATTATGTTTATCTTTCAAAATAATCATGGTCACTACCCTCCTCCTCCTCCTCCTCCTCCTCCTCCTCCTCCTCCTCTATCAAAACTACAAGTATACATCTTAGCTCTCTTGAGCTCATAAATGAAGGTAGTGGAGGGATTTGGACTGGCCAGAGAACTGCTTTTATTGCTATGGAATACTTCATTTTTAAAAAAAATCATGTCCCTCTTTCACAGACAGACTTTAAAATACAGCTGAAAGCAGATTTTTGCACAGAGTCAAAACTGTCACAGTCTGTGAGTCTGCCATTGTTACAAATTGCTGCAGATCATACTGCTGAGCTACAAAATCCATGGTGTCTTGGGTGTATCACACCTCAGCAAACTTTGATGTTTATCTCAGTTTTCATAATACAAGTGACAGATTTCAAGGTCAAGACTTTGATTTTGACCAGTCCTTTGGAAGTGTAAGAGAGAAGAACAACTTAGGAAATGAGGGGGGAAAGTTTGACTTTCCATTTTTCCCCTTAACTTTGCTAGTTGTGAATGTGTAAATATTAGTCCTTTCAGTTTTGATTTTATGTTCAAATTAGTTTTAAT
This sequence comes from Iguana delicatissima, assembly GCA_948472985.1. Lineage (NCBI taxonomy): Eukaryota > Metazoa > Chordata > Lepidosauria > Squamata > Iguanidae > Iguana > Iguana delicatissima. The sequence goes on along the minus strand of CAOKZL010003761.1, from coordinate 33,559 downwards.
CTGGCATGAGCTCACTGCAACTATACCTGAGAAAATGCAGTAGATGTGTTCTGCACATAACTTCTTTAACAGAAAATTTGGTAATAGAGACAAAAAAAAAACATGAAAAGGATAGGGATGATTCCTACACCAAAGAAGAGGAGGAGGAGGAGGAGGAGGAGAAGGAGGAAGAGGAAGAGGAAGAGGAAGAGGAAGAGGAAGAGGAAGAGAAGAAGGGCGGCAGCAGCTGTAGTTCAACATGATTCAGGAAATTTCTTATTCAAAACTAACATGCACATGCAAAATGAAAGAAGCTTAGGTAAGCCTTACATGAGTAAAAGTAAAAATTTTGAACTTCTATAGAGCACTTGCAGGCTCCTGTCAAAAGGTAAGAGTGTCTTGCCTTTTTTCTTTTATCATTCAGCATATCACTGCTGCAATCTCTAGATCCATTTCAATCTGGTTTCAGGCCTGGCTATGGGATTGAGATGGCATTGGTCACTTTGGAGGATGACCTACACTGGGAACTAGACAGGGGGAGCGTGCCCCTGTTGGTTCTGCTGGACCTGTGAGCGGCTTTCAGTACCATTGACCATGGTATCTTTCTGGGTCACCTTGCAGAGATGGGACTTGGCGGCACTTTTTTATAGTGGCTCTGTTCTTTCCTGGAGAGCTGAAACCAGAAGGTGGTGCTGGAGAACTCCTGTTTCACCCCTTGCCCTTTGGCCTCAGGGTCCAGTTTTGTCTCCCATGCTGTTTAACATCTACATGAAACTGCTGGGAGATGTTGTCCAAAATTTTGGAGTTCAGTGCCATCAGTATGCAAATGACACCCAAACTTACTCCTTCCCACCATAAGCCAAGGAAGCTGTTTTGGTCCTAAACCAGTGCCTGACATCAGTAATGGACTGGATGAGGGCAAACAAATTGAAACTTAATGCAAACAAGATGGAGGTGCTCCAGGTCAGTTGAAAGGCAGATCAGGGGACAGAGATTCAGCTTGTGTTAGATGGGGTTACACTCCCCCTGAAGACGCAGGTCCGCAACCTGGGGGTGCTCCTGGATTCAACTCTGAGACTGGAAGCCCAGGTTTCAGCAGTAGCCAGGTGTGCATTTGCACAGTTGATGCTTGTGCACCATCTGTGCCTGTTCCTTGAGACATCAGACCTGGTTATGGTAACACATTCCTTGATTACATCCCGGTTGGATTATTGTAATGCGGTCTATGTGGGGCTTCCTTTGAAGAGTGGTTGGAAAATTCAGCTGATCCAAAGAGCTGCAGCCAGACTGTCAACTGGAGTTGGCTATAGGAATCACATAAACCCCCTGCTGCCGGTCTGTTCCCAGGCACAATTCAAAGTGCTGGTGATGACCTTTAAAGCCCAACACAACTCAGGTCCAGGTTATTTGAAGGACCATATTTTCCGCTATGAACCAGCCAGGGCTTTGAGATCTGCTGGAGAGGCACTTCTCTCCCTCCCACCACCATCATATGTGCATTTGGTGGGAACACAGGAGAGGGTCTTCTCCCAGGCTCTGGAACTCCTTTCTCAGAGAGGTCAGACTGGCAGCCTGCCTGCCTGCCTGCCTTCTGGAGACAATTAAAGACATTCATATTTCGGCAGGTATTTAATATGTGATTACTGCTTGGATAAAGAAAGGTGCTGGTTATTTTTTATTGTGATTTGTCAGTTGTTTTAATATGTATTTTAACTTTGATTTAATTATTACTGTTTAATTAGTTTTGTATGTCACTTGTTTAAACTATGTGTTCTTTTTAAAGTATTGTAAGTTGTTTTGAGTCCTTTTGAGGAAAAAAGCAGGATATAAATAAAGATCATCATCACCATCATCTCAGTGAGCACATAATGCAAGGTCCCAGTTGAAGGACTCAGACTGAGTCACAGAAAACCTGACCACAAAAGGTTAATCCTACTATGTTAGGAGGTGGTTTTTGGAATCCTGCACAGCAATTTCCAGTCTATGTGCATCTCTCTGTATACTGGAGTATGTTGTCATTCCAGTGAGCCTTTTGTTAGCAACTTAAAAGAGTTAGTCCCCTGCTTATCCATTGCTACAGTTAGGAAGCTGATTCCATGCTACTGAATCAAGCCTGCTAGTTGGACTGGTACTACTGAAGGGTTTTCTCTTTCATCAAGGGAACACGTATGCCCTAAAGTCTTTGTAAAAACAAACTTCATTTTCAGAGGCTTTGGCCCTTTCCGCACCTTACCTTCTTCTGGAGCTGGGGTGCAGGGATCGCACGAGCAGCCTCCATCGAGAGGCTCTCGTGTCCAGGGTCCTTTGGCTCCGCACGAGCTGCCTGCTCGCACAAGAGACTCACCTCTTCCTTCCACAGCACAGCCTGGGAGTTTCCCAGGCTGCGCTGGGGCAGAAAACACAACCAGCACTGCTTTGGAGGCTCCGCACACCAGGTAAGTGCGTTTGGGGCCCAGGAGCAATGTGCAATCAAGCACCATTTTTAGCTTCTTGCTGAAAATGAAAAGGTGTGCGATTGGTGCCTGCCCTACCCTGGAGCGTTGTGTGATTGTGAGTGCGTCGTGCAGATCACTCCTCATAATTGCGTGACGCTCCAGGTGCCCTTTCGCATAGAAAATGCCATGCGAAAAGGGTCTTTGTTAACTGAGGTATGCCTGTATTCATAATTGCATATAAACTAATAACAATGTGCCCAAGTACCTTAAGGGCCTGTGTGTCTGAAGAAATTTTGGTACCATGATAATGGGAAAGTTTGTGCTCGAAGTGTCTCCATGCCTGAGTTTAAACCAATAACCCCTATGAAGCAGGACTTTCTAGTCAGTGACGCACTCTCCATGGAGTTCCTCAAGCAGCAGGTACTAGAGGAGATGTGTTAACTCTTCCTTTGCTGTTTTCCTGATTCAAATTGTCCTTTCCCATTGGCCTGGATGGGCCACCTAACTTATAATTTTTCCTAAATTGGAAAAAAACATTTTAAAAGCACAATAACACTGGGGTGTAAAATAGCTGGTAAGGAAATCATTATTGTTTAGCAGCACAGCAGCAATCAGCAATATTTTCCCTACTCCCCACTGTGGGAAGAGGGCATTTTAACATTAATGTAAGATGGCTTTCCCTGGCCATTTCCACACGGGCATATTGCCCACTCTAGAGCGACCTCTCCAGGAGGTCTTCTTCACCGGGGTCTGCACTAGAGCAGTTAAAGAAAGTGAGGTTCTAGACCTCAAACTGCTCTAGCGCAGCCCCGGGGTGGCGCTGTGAGTTTTATAAAAACCACCTTCAAAAGTGGTTTTTATAAAACTTACCCGCTCTGCCCCGTAGCAGCCCACAGTCAAGAACTGCAGAGACGCGGTAGCGTGTCCCTGCAGATCTGCCCGGGGGCGGGCCTCCGGCTGGCGCGCTGTCCTAATTGGCGGAGCGCCGCCGGAAGCCGCCGGCCGCCATTTTGGGCGCCGCCGGGCACCGCCGAGCGCCACTGAGCGCCGCCGAAATTCGGCAGCATTTGGAATGGCAGATCCGCGCTCTTTGGAGGGACGGAGCAACCCGCTCACGGGTAAGCTCCGCCCCTGCTTGCGCGGCCCCGTTTCGCCCCCCCCGTGAAGAAAGGGCCCCTGTCTTTCTTGTTCTAATGTTAAAATGCCACTTCTTTAGTGACAGTGCTGCCACTACACCAACACTTGGCAAGGGCTGAGAATGCCACAAAAATGACTGGGTTGTGCATGTTACCCACCCCTGCTCTAGAAGATTGTCAAAACAAATTCAACAGGAAGCTTGTTGTTATCATTATCATTCTTTTGGCATGTCCAGTTTGTCAATTTTTATCTGTATCTCTTGTCCATATTCAGTTTATGATAGTGACTTAACTGTGTTAGATTGTTTTATTGTGTCTTTCCCCCTTTTTTATATTAGCTACCTTGAGTATTTCAAACCAATACATAGGTTGAAAGGTTGCAGTTCTACCCCAGGGACAGGCTACAAAACAATCTATCTTTTAGTAAGATTTTATTTATCAGATAAAATATGCTATGTATGGCATAAATCTGCTATGTTGATCCCCTATCTTTCCTCCCTTCTTTTATTTCCATCTGTTTATCATGGGGGGGGGAGTTGCACTAGTGCGTCAAACAGCATATTGTTCTTTAACTGGCCCTGACATCCCTGGGGCCTCTATTTGATAGCAGCTCTAATTTCCTCAGAGCAACAGCAGCCTCCAAAAGCTAATGTGTTTAATAAACTTTACATTGTGTCAGTCCCAGGCTGGTTCCTTTTATTCTTCTTCACAAGTGTTTCCAAATGGTTCTCAGTTCTTTCTTATCCTCTCTCACTCCGAATTATGATCAAGAACTATATTTTTACCTGCTGCAATATACAAACTGCACAATTCTGCTAATTGAGAACAATTGTAGCAACTTTCATGCATGTCTTAAAACTGAAAGGTCCTCCATTCCAAGAAGAAATAGTGAAATGGTAAAGAGAAGTACGCAATGACTAACAACCTGTTTTATGACATTAATTGCTTCATCACATCTGTATGATTTCAACACCTATCCATGAAAATAAGTTCTCACATTGCTGTTTTTGTTTTTCAAATTCCTTGGTCAAATTTTCAGATTCCTTAATTTCGGGCTCCTCTCTGTTAATTGGGTTTCCATTCCTTCTTACTCAGTTCGTAGGAAAATGCAACTCAAATTTAAGTTTTTTCCCATTTCTCACCATAAGTTGCACCACATCTTTTTTCATTTTATTATCACAACAACCTTTGAGATTTGTTAAGAAGCTGAAAGGTGAGAGTTTTGAGCCACACTTTGAGCTTCATGGCTGAACAAGGATTTGAATTTTTGTTTCCTGTTTACTGTATTAAACAAGCTGAATATTCATTTAAAAACTTTATTGCCAGTGGTGTGGCAAAATCCTTCCTTAGTGCACATTGTAATGAATTGCTATAGAAGTAGACCTAAACCGTGTCTTTCTGGGACACAGTCACCTACACAGTAGTAAATAACGTCTCCAAATTTCAGCCATTCACTCCTTGAAGTTTTCTTCCTATCCCCTAAAGATATCCAGGACAAACAAAAATATCCCAATAAACTGACTTATTCCTATTTGTTTCTTGAAGCAGAGAACAAAAGTCTTATTTGTAAACTAGTATCTTTGAGAGGGAAGGGTCTGGCAGCTTGTGTGCTGATCGCTCAAAAATGGAAAAGCCTATACAATCTGTCCTTAGACTGTCAGTGAAAAGTTGTAGTCTCTTGCTTTCATGAAAGAACTGGCACAAGGAGTCCAGAATTCCAGAAATGAAGGAACCATGATGGTTCCTTTATTGTAGGCTTGCTTTCATTTTGATGGTTCCTTTATTGTGGATTAGTTTTCATTTATTTCTTTTATTAACAGAAACAGAGACAATCTAGATCTACCTGGTTCTCATGTCAGTCCTTGGAATGACATCTTAACTTGAAGGATAGTAAAATAAAAGTACATATGTGTGTTTATTACATATTTTGTTAAGGAATGCTAACAGTCTGTAAATTTTATTTCATTCTTTTGAGTTTTGTTCTATTTCTTTCAATATTTCTTTTAGAATCTCAAGAACTCACAAACTTATTTGCTTGCTTTTTTTTCCTATGAAGAAAAGGAATGGCTTTTATTTTGTAAGGGCACATTGTAAGGGCATTTTATTTGCTTGACCCACTCATCATATGGTGAAAAAATATGATGGATCCAATGTATTTATTTTTTAAAAAAAACCCTAAGACTAGGAACTATAGTGGTATTTGCTCAGGCACTGCACACTTGCCTTCATTTTGAAATATTTTACTTACTCTGAGATAACTTGAAATTTGATTGAGATAAAAAAAATGTTCTTCAAAAACATCTGTGCAAATTCTTTAATTCTGGCGTGTTAAAGATAATAGTGATAGCTCCAAATGTGCCCTCTGCCTCAGTGTAATGGAGGACTGAGAGGAAAATCAAGAAGCTTGATGAGAGCTTGATTGTCTCTCTTAAACAAGAATAGAATAGCAACAGGAAATTCCTGACTCTTCCCCAATAAAGTTAAGTCCAATGGCATCTCAGACCTTTTCATACTTTTGCTGGAAAGCATGGGCTCTAAATGGGTGGCACAGATGTAAGTGTATATGTAAGCTGCACCTTTGAGCATTTCCACACTCCCAAAACTGTACTAGAACTTTGCACATTGAGTACAAAAGTCTTCAGAGACCTTTATAACCACACTGGACATGGTAACAGAGGTCCTATTCTTGCCTTATATGGGTCCTGATTACATGAGCCCTGTAACCTCCTTCACCTGAACATGGTTTACAAAGTCCTCTGCAAACCTGTTTTACAGGCTATAGAACACCTCTGCCAAGACATGTGTCTATGTGTAAGTTTGAACAGAACTGCTTTTATCTAGTTAAGGACAGCAAAGAGCTGGAAATGCCTCTCCTAGACAAATCCTGTAGGTAGCACTCATTTTGAAAGAATGTGACTCAGTTACTGGAATCCTCCATTATACCTTCTGGATACTGTCTCTCCCAGTCTGTCATCCTGCTGTTGACAAACAGTGCATTATGGACAGGAAAAGGCACTACGAGGGAAGACCACCTTTGGGGCAAGGGTGATAAACTCAACTCATTTATTTATTTATTTGGTTGGTTGGTTGGTTGGTTGGTTTAAATATGATCATAATCTCTCTTCTAATCTAGTGGGTGATGTGGAAAGGTCAGTGAGTGACCATAAGGCCAAAGTAAGGCAGAGCCATGCTAACAAAGTAGTATCCTCATCAAAGGGAAATTGTAGATGATGTAAAGTTGTTTGTTCTTAGGAATTTTAAGGAAAAGCAGATTGAGAATTCTCAGGGTGTTCTGATATTACCATCTGTTACCCCACTGGCATACCCTATCCCGAGTATGCTCACCATGCCAGGGAGGTTGCCCAAATGGGCACATAGGCAAAATGGTTGAACGACCGAGAACTAGGTCAGGCCAGAAAAATCCCCAGTTATGTAGCCCAAGGAGACCTCAAGCTGTGCAAATCCATGAAGACAAAGTGTCCTCAGCCAAGAGAAGCCAGCTTGAGGGAATTAGTGTGTTCTCCCCAGGTTGAGCAACTGTGGCTCCAGAAAAATCCTACAAGGCAAGGCCCATCTACATAAATTTACACTGCAACTCTTTGCAATCAAAGATCCTTAAACATTGGTAACACACTGTAAACCCATCATGCAAACCAAGTGGCCATTGTTTGGCATTCTATCCTTTGCTGTGACTATTGTTCTCTCCGGGAGAGGATGTGCCCTCAAGGTATGTTCTGCCCTACAAGTAGTCTTAGCTTTTGAGGGTCTCTTCGGACCACTCCCCTCCACACTAGCAGACCGTCACTCTGTTAGTTGAGTAATTCCCTCAGCCTTTTCTTTGCTGAGTTCCATTTTGCTTGCTGGTTCCCGGACCAAGGACTTCAGGATAGGTGCAGTATCACCCCATCTACAATCCCTTTGCTATATCCCCTATTCATTTTTCAACTCCTTTTCTTCTCAATAGGCCTTGTGTGTGTGTGTGCGTGTGTGTGTGTGCATGAGAGAGAGAGAGAGAGAGTGCGTTGGTGCTTGAGAACATTTTCATTCAATAAAACCTACTTAATTTGATACGTTTGTCTGGCTTATTGGCTTGATCTGACCCCATAAAAGTTGGGTAAAAAATTCTGCTGGGTTATCCTGCCCCTCGTTTTGCTAATGCCAGTGCTCCGCTAATTTCCCCAACCTTTATAACTTGGAGCAAATCAAGGTGTCCCTCACGGGAGCCCCAAAAGTCAGAGTAACAGAGTGATGGAGAATGCGGGCAACCCAGCACCCCTAATCTGAGTTGAAGTCATGACACACACACAGTAGGTCAGTGCTGACATAGGGAACAGCCAACCGAAAGCCTAGAGTGCTAGCAACACGTGTGTATGCAATTTTTGGAGTGATTGAGCCACAGGGCTACTGTTGAGGTTGGGAATCTCTCCCCCTTTCTATCTTGGTTTGTGTATGGCAGCCGCCCCTACGTGATCACTAGCAGAGAAGTGAATCACGGCAGATCACAAGGGCTGTACACAAGCTGACCCAGGAATCTCTTCCTAACTTGGGGACTATCATGGGTTGGGATCCTGAGTGCTAGGTGTTAGGCCAGGTTTAGCCCACACACACACACACACACACACGGTAGAGTAGGCACACACAACTGAAAGGAAGGTCTAGAAACAAAGCGGGTAGTAAGTCCCACAGAATTCACAGAAACGAGTGGTGAGTCCCATAACAGCAGGAGCACAGGTAGTGAATCCCAGACAGCCAGGAAGTGTAGGTGCAGGTGGTGATTCCCAGCCTGAATCAGGGATTTTAGAAATTTCCCTGGGGTAGAGGAAGGCACCCCTTACCAAAAAACTAACTTAGGGATGATTTAGTTTGGTTCTTCTCCCTCTTCTCATGCTACATGGCCAGGCAGCACTGTAAGTTCCGTTGAGTTCATGCCCCCCCCTTCATTCCTAGGCAGAGTCTAGGTTGAGGTTTTCCCCACAGGATCCGGGTGATCCTCCCAGACTCTGAATCATACTCTGGTCCTTTTGCACTAGGCCGTCGAGGTGAAAGTCCGGGCTTAAACCAGCAAAAGAGACACTTTAGGTGGCTGTAGATTGGTTCCTAACCCTCTTTCCTAGAGCAAGTTCTGTAGCGTTCATCTCTCTAGAACCCCCCCCCGGGATCTCGGTGGTCCTCCCCATTACTACAGACCTGGTCTCATTTGAGTTTGTTAGTAACAGAAGCTTTAAGAACCAGCATGGAGGTGAAGAATCTCATGCAGGAGGAGAAGGTAACCGGAAAGTTGGAGCACTGGGTCCTTCACAAAGGGAAATGCCCTTGGAAGGATTCTAGTTTTCAGACTTCCAATCTCTTTTCTGCACTGCGGGAGGCTTACCTCCAAGCTAGAACTGCGAAGACCCCTTTTGGGGCTTCCATGGACTGGCGCATCTAAAATAACCTGTCTTCTACTTACTAATGTCCCCATACTTGAACCCAAACAAGAAGGAAGTGATTTTCCCAAATGTACCTCTTAAATGTTTGTTTGTCTAAGACCTTATTGTCTTTTTGTTTTATTTTATTTATTTATTTTTTAAAAAAAGGTAATGAAGAGCTAGCAGGTATAGTGATTTAAGTGTTGGACTAGGACTCCAGGAGACCAAATTTTGAATCAGCCATGGAAATCCTCTGAGCAACTTTGGGTGAGTCATACTCTCACAGCCTTAGAGGAAGGCAAAGTCAAATCTTCTGTGAATAAATTTTGCCACATAAACCCTAGGATAGAGTCGCCAGTCAGAGGTGATTTGAAGGCACATGAAACACCAGGTAATATCTCAAGAAGGCTGGACGGAGACGTTTTTATAGAGGAATAGTCTGACTTCAAGCTCATACTGGAAGGCCTAGTCTATTTTAGGGGGTCTTAGTTAGCTTGTTCTCCCCTCCTTTTACTGCTCCAGCAAAGATTACAATACGCCCCAACCTTCCCTCGGAAGGTCCAACGAGACCAACGAAAGATAACTTTTGTCCCTCTAACATCTATCTTTAGGAAGTGTTTTCCATACATTATAGCTCTCCAATCTCTCCCCTTTTTTTTCTTTTCTTTTTCTGGTATCTGTGTGGATCAAAGAAAATGCTATACTACCTCAAACTGTTTAATGTCTCTTTTCTCCCCCTCCTCTTAGCAACACTAAACTTTAGACTGCTTAAACCCCAAACCCTCTCAATCATACAAATTTTGCTCAAGTTAATATTTCCCCATCCTGAAACAACTGTATTCTATTAGGTAGCTATTTGTGTTTTGTATATATCTACCATAATATTTGCTATTCCCCAATGCAATTATTGCCTATGTTTTCATTCTTGTGTATTCAATGAAATTCACCTTTTAGATAGGACCAGATGGATGCAGGAGCTCAGTAAGAAGCTCTTATTGACCTCAGTGTCCTACTGCCAAAGTCATAATATCCCTTACAGGTGAGTGTACTCAGAATATGTATGAGTTCATGCATTTGCTCTGAGAACACACTTTGTAACACCTTCACTCGCAACATGTGAAGGTCTCTAATGCCACCCAATGCACAGAAACATCTAGGAAGAGGGGCTTCCCTACACACCCACTTCCCTACTACCAGAACAAGGCTATTGACACTAAACTACTCTCCAGTCAGAGAGTAGTGAGAACCAATGCATTTGTCCCCATTATTCCTGATTGAGTAGGGCATTCAGAAAGTCTGAATTGGGCTATTATAATGACCCTGCCAAATTCTAGAGAAGTTACTTTTGGGAGCATTAGAAATCACAGAATCCCACAGTCAACCAGGCTAATAATGTCTCAGCAAGCAAGCTGGGGAAAATGAAGGCAAATTCATTTGGCCCTCTGCTTAAGATTTGTTCTGTCAAGTGTACACACTGGAGTGGTTTGTTTATACCCCTCTTCTGAAAGCAAAAGGCCTTTGTGAAATAGGTTTGTTTGTTCAGAGTAGTTTTGGATCATTACTTCTGCCCACCAAGCACTCAAGGTGCTCACAAATAAAAAAGAATAAAATACATAAGCTACAATAAAGCCAGCAATTACTGAGAAATATAGACAGCAGCATTAACTATGAAAAACTCAATAGAAGAATGTTGTCTTCACCAGCGATCTAAAACCCCAATAGAGGAGGCTTGCTTAACATTCTTGGAGAAGCACTTTCACAACTAAAGGCTGTACTACTCCAATCATGCAGCCCAGTGTACCCTCATTCCTCCCATTACCATTCCTCCCCCTCCTCATTACATTTTTTCTCCCTCATTTCAAGGCTTCAATGATGAATGCAAATCTCAGTTTGTACAGGTGAAGAAGTCTTTCAAATTCCGTGAGCCTGTGACATGTAGGACTATATACAGGTAAGAACAGCTATCCTTTTCTACCTAGAGAAATAGCTATGTTAGGAAAATGGAGGTTGGGGGATCTAGCAGCACTTTTAATACTAAGTGATTTATTCCAGAGGGAGCTTTGCTGGATTTCCATCCACTTCAGATGCACTAATGAAATGATATTGAAAGCAGTTCTGATTAACCACAGTTACATATGCCATTTCTGCACGGCGTCATTGTCCTGCAATGGGGATGCATTGCTGACAGCCTGCAAGTCATGCTTTTACACAACATCTTCACATTCCTACTGCCAACATGTCCCCATCCATCATAATCGTGGGATATTCCATTACCAGGAAAAAATGTGGGAATTGCCCCAGAGCACATGATGCTCCATCACCAGCATTCATGTGGAAATGACAGAAGTGCGATCTATGCACTTCCTTCCTCAGTGCAGCACGGGAAGTGACCAACTGTGCTACGGAAGGAAGGAGCACATCCCTCATGCTACCCTTCTGCAGGCAGGCAGCCAGGTTTGGAGAGGAGTGTTCTGGGCGCGCTTCTCTGCCAGGATCATGACAGGATGATGATGGGAAAGAGCAAGGTTCAGAAAGGGCCATAGCTGTGGAGTGAAATAGTGTGCAAAAAGATACAACAGCATGTAGATGGTGAAATTGGCCATAAACCTTAAAAGAGTTGCGTAAGGTTTGTCAAGAGGCTGCTCTCTTGGTCCTGAGGTATAAAAGCAATAACATCTGATTACCTGAAAGTCTACTCCTTTCTGAGGGGAATTAATTTTGTTGCATGTGTAACTGAAATAACAACTGGTGCAAATTCATGTATTAATATATGTAGCGTGTCAAGAAACCACGTTCTTGGTTCACATCTCTGCTAGTGGATTAGAATTTGTGAATATATCCCACTTCAGTGGTTTCTCTTTCTAATCTTCCTTTGATTTTTAATTTTTTTCTCTTTATAATCTTCCTTTGATTTTTTTTCTAAATTTTAGAACAGCAGTTTGCACATCAGAAATTGAATATTCAGGAAGGTTGAAATGCTCTGTGATTGGTTTTCCAGTTACTGCCATGTCTAACATCAGATAGGTGTCCATTTATGCTCTTCCTTCCCTGTATTTTCATCTCTGATGTATGTTTTATCGCAGATGAATAGTTGTTTAAGATTGGAGAGCTGTTTGTTGTAAGTGAAGGACTGCCACCCAGGGTCTGTGAGAGGGCATCATTATTCTCCAGAACTGATTGTAGTTCACTGATAGTGCATGTGAGTGGTTTCAGCTGGAAGCTCTAAGTGACATCTTAGTGGTGTTCTGTCACTTTCTGTTTTTGATCTGCCGATAGATTATTCCTGGCCATCAGTTTTGCTCTGCTGAGTTGGTTTTTGTCCACACTGGGTGTGTATTGTAGCTTGATAAATGCATCCTGAAAATGCATGAATCTCTGTCTTGTGGGTCTGAAGAGATGCTGCTATACTGGAGAGTGTGGCTGTGAACAATAGAATTAAGAGTATGTTCTGAGTGGAAGCTGTAGACATTAACATATGTGTAGCAGTTAGTGGGGGTTAATATAATATGCTGCTTAGATATCAATTATGTAGCTGTACAATTACTACAACTCTAGAGACCAGGGTCTGAATCCTCACTAAGCCCTGGAAATCCACTGAGTGACCTTGGGCAAGCCACCTTCTCTTAGCCTCAGAGGAAGGGAAAGAACAAACCCTCCTCTAAACAAATCTTGCCAAGAAAACCTTAGGGTTGCCTCAGGGTCTCTACAGTCTGAAATGATTTGAAGGCGCACAAGAACAACATAAATGACATCATTATTATTATCATCATCAACAACAACAACAACATGCGCAGCATCTTTCTCTTAAGGTTGCCATGAGTTAGACACAACTCAAAGGCATACAACAACAGCAATGGTATCAAGATAGTGAATTTGTCTACAAGCTTGGCTCAGAAACAAGATGAAGCCAGTGCAACTGTTTCAAGACCAGTGTTGTAACTTCTGTAAATATATGCCTGTTAACAGTCTGGCCATCATGCTTTATAGCAGCTAAAATTTTGAGGCACCGTTCAAAAGCATATAGAACACATTATAGTACTATAAATGTGAGTTGATCAAGATATGGATCCTTGTTGGCTCACTACTTTTGTCTTGTGTCTCTACCTTCAGCAGCCGCATGATGTGTGATACTGAAATAAGTATCAAAACCATCAAAAGGAATATTTATTCCAGCAGAATTTCTGCAGAAGTTCCCAATGGATTTTACCTGTTACAGAAATGCAAATTCCTTTTAACATCAGTGGCTGATATAGTGCATGTGTGTGTGCACACGCGTGCATGTGTTTAATAAGAAAAGCATTGATGGTCAAGGGAAGATAGCATCTTCAATGGGAGACCTGGAACAGAGAAAGAGAAGTTGGCATTTGTCCACTCAGAAGCTGCTTCTGACTTCTTTTCTCACTGTTAGCGTGAAACACTTTCTCCCGGGAGACAAAAGATGAAAGATCTTTCAGGGGAAATGTTGAGACGGCAAAAGGTAAAGCAACCTGACAGACAAAGGTAAAGCAACCTATTTTTCCACTCCTGCTGGTTCTTCCCAATTTTCACATACTTGTTTTTCTTTTTTAAAAAATTCACTGGAAAAATAGAATCACAGAACCACAGGTAAACATGCAGCCTGGTCTTCAGTTAATGCACTTTCCACAGAAACTCTGACAGCTGGGCTTCTTTGCATTCTCAGCATCACCATATTCTGAATTCATGTCCATATTCCATATCCCTAAACTGTCAAATTAATTGTACCATCAAAAGGGTTATAATGTGCCTGCCTCAAAGCAGCAATCAACTTCACTGAATACCTTTCAATACTTATGCTCTATATTTTTTAATTTGCTTTAGTGTGCTGCATTTCTAAGACAGAAGTAATCAGATTTCTTAAAAGCAGCATGTCCCACATGACCTTTACATTCTGTAATGACAGCAGTAAACACATATTTACGGTGTGGGGGCTATGCAGTAGTAAAGCACGAATATGTTTATTGCAAATATAAGCAGCTTCAAAGCCATCATCTTCTAAACTGCTTTCTGAAATGCTGTTTCAGCAATATTTATGGTCCCACCTATCAAAGTCTTATTTATGGGGGTTATCGTTACTTTCCCCTGACTCTTCAGTCTAGACAAACTGAGGTTTTGCTGAATCATTCAGTAATTCATGTCCAAGCCTTTCTCCAAATCCTTCCTATAAGTATGTATGTATGTGTATGTATACGTGTATATGTACATATATAAACGAATGAGAGAAAAGTGTATATATATGACAGAAAGGTGTACATAGACAAGAAGGCAGGAGAACTCATATTCTATTCTTGCCAGGGGTTTCAATGGTAAAGAATGGTGATGTTTTCTCTGCTACCACTTGGATCTCAGAAGGTTGTTCTGGAGGTCTCCTGCTTACCCTCCTGCTTCTTTTGGGTTTATCAAGTTTCCTATTTTGTTTACTATTGGCATGAAACTGCTTGGACAGGTTTCTGAAGTTTATAATAAGATTTTACTTATCCTCAAACAAAGCCCGGCTTTCTTATGGAATAACTGGTAATAGGGCAACGTTTTAAGCCAGATATTAAAGTAGTTCTGGGAAATTCTTTTTCTTCCTGTCAAAGGCTTCATAATTTCAGGAGGAATCTGTCAGGTGATCCATATGTCTAAAATATATAAATCTGGTACCTGTGATAGATGAGGTTGGAAACAAAAGTCAGCACCTCTTTTCTGCTTTTTTCTGGAACCCTCCTTTCTCTCTCTCTCTCCCTCCACTTTTAGTCTCTTCTGCAACCCTCACTTTACCTCACCTTCTTATCTAGCAGCCTCTTGTCAGAAGTCTATCCTGACTACTTACAGAGGGTCCCATATCTCTCCACTTTCCCTCTTTTCATCTTTTTTGGTTATCATCCTCTGTTTCTCCCCTTCCTCACACATACCGAAGCACAGGTCTGTAAACTGAGACCCCTGCAACTCTTTCCCACTGTTATGTTAAAGAATTCAGGTCATGACTCAAGGTTATTTTTGTTTATGCCCTGATGGCTGCTTTTAATAAGGAAATGTACTTTCAGAATACTGTGGCTTCAAGCATAGACTCATCAGGGGAAAATGATGTTTAATCCTCTTCTGACTTGCTACTTCCTATTTTCAATCATATATCCTGTAGATGGTGTTCCTTCACCCACAGCAGTTCCAGGCAAACATTTGTGGGGTGGCAAACTGTTTGGTGGGAGAGATAGCATATTTGAAATAGAAAAACTGCCTTTTCTCTGTTAAAACCACAGCTTCCTTAAGCTGCTTTTCCTTATTAAGTTCATATAATGTCGAGTTAAGCCCTCAACCAATGTCATTTCAGCATAAACAGAAACTTTCCATTAGCTTTAATGAGTAAGAATGATAATGCACCATTACTGTCTGAATGTCTTTATAGGGTTTGGCAAACCATGGAGATGAAGAAACTCTTTAACTATGTCAGCATAAGAAAGAGATGCAAATCATTTTATTGAATATGGGATATTCATTCTGCAATACTAGAGTGATCAGTAGAACAACCACATATAATCTTTTGTTCCATTTTATCTGCTAGAAGATAGTGAAAAGGCAGACATTCCAGTCATAACAGTATAGACTAAGGCCATTTCCGCACAAGGTTGATATATCGTAGCAATGTCAAATTCTTACCCTCTGGTCTTGTACCGTTTTAGCATTGTTGTTTTCCTCGTGGTTCTGCACGTTTTCAGCTCCAAGAACGGTTCACTGCAGTTCACTGTGATGCAAAAATGCTGATTGTGAAAACGAGAAAAACTCTGATGTAAATCTCCCAAACTGGTTCTGCTTCAGTTTTTGCCTACATGCAGAAGCGTAGCATCAATTCACATTGTAGAAGTGGCTGGCCATGGGCGTTCCCAGGCTGTCCCTTCTGTCATTTCCATCCCTCTCTCTCTCTGCCCATCAAAGGACAGGCTGCCCTCATTATTGTCTTCCTGTGTTAAATGGACAGCAGGAAGAGAGTGGATCTGGTAATGGACTGATAAAAAAAAAAAAATCCATATTATCAACAAATATACATTCCTATGCACAAACATAGCAACATAGAAATGTGTTAACAATGTGTTTGTGTTTTTTTAAAAAACAGACCAATCAGTGATGGCAGAGTAGGGTGAGGAAGAGGAATGGGAGTCGCCAGGGACTTGCTGTTGTGGATGCAGCAACCGCTGTTCTCTACAGTAGTACAATGTAAATTTGGGGTGGGGGGCGGGGTGCAGACAGCCCAGTTTCTGAATTTCTGAATTCAGTTTCCAAATTGGAGTACAAAAACACCACTCTTGACACACAGTGAACTGCTCCTTCCCTCTAGTGTGGAAATGGCATAATTCACCAGAATCCTATATCCTATAGCAGAGGAGCTAAGAAAGCCTGTTAGTGAACTGCAAAGATGTGTATCAGGACACTAGCAAGAATGTCCAATGGACATTGGTGCCTGAGGCATATCACTCTTGTTGTGCACTGGTCCCACTGCACAACCTTCACTTTTTCTGCTATGCTACGTAGTAATGCAACAGCAGCCCTCTGCTGGATACAGATGTTACAAAACCACCCAATTCCAATTGCCATACATGTAAGTCCACTACCAAAGATGTAACTTCCATACAGGATTCCAGCCATCATTTGTAACTCTAGCTATGAAATCTAAGTCTCATAGACAAGCTACCTTGTGCCCCAAGGCTAAGAAAAAGGTAGGGTATAAAATAAAAATAAAAATGGCATTTTAGAAACTGAAAAGAAGCAAAACGTCTGAGCAGAGCTGACCAGATTTTTCAGGCTGTTGTTAAAAATGATAATTTTAAAAATCGGTAAACTTTTTTAAAAAAATTTATCTTGCACTCATTACCTTTCCATTTTCATTTGATTTCCTTTCAGCAACATGCACAATACTTTTGACATATCAACATTATTCATGCATGGGAAGATATGATCAGTGCAAAGCCACAGTCTAATGACAAAATGGCATCTTCCATTTCAGAACATGCATACTCATCCCACAGGAGTCCTTCCTGAGGCCTCTAATATGCAAGACCAGCAGTATTTTCTTCCAATGTCCCAGAGACCAGTACTACATTTATCCCCATTGGTTACAATTGTTTCTTTATATCCTGGAAGCTCACCAAGGATCAGTAGCAAATGGCTTGCAAACCAGCACTGGTCCAGGGACTACCATGTTGATTAGCACTGCCCTACAGCAGTAAGAAACCTTGACCTGTCTTGTGGATTTGGGTTACTCATCCTATCTACCCCAGCTAGCATAACTGGGATTGTGAGAGTTGTAGTACAAATTTCTGGAGGCCACCAGGTTTCCTAACAATGTATATCTGCACAGACAAAAAGAAGCCACAGCAGAGTGGCCAGACTGGTACAGAATGTCACAGTACAGAGTGCAGAAAAAGGACAATAGTATATTATTTTCCCCGCAGGCATAACTTCAAAAAATATATTTTATTACTTAAGAAAACATTAATTGAAGGACAGAAACAAACTAAAAATCATGGTTCTTTCATTGGGAAAAAAATGTGCACTCATAATTTGGACCAATTAAAATATTTTTTTCAAAACACTGCAGAAGAAAAGAATATTCAAATTCTGTGTTAAGAGTGAGAAGAGTACTCATATATATTGCCACTGGAATTTAGGAAAAGAACAGAAGCAAGAGAGATCACCTATTCAGAGCTGATTACTTTATGCAAATATTTTCCCCAATCTTCATTCTAGCTTAAAGCTCAAGCATCCTTTATGTTAAATAATTAAGGGAAAACAAATTAAATCAATAGTGCCAGTAGTCAGAAGAACTGAGTTTTCAAAAATAATACATGCTGAGGAGAAAAATGTGGAGGCAAATGTTACAATTATTCTGTCTCAGTGCAAGATGGGAAAATATCACAATGTAAAGTACATTTTAATTCATGCAGTGGCTTTAAGATTACTTCCCACAGAATCAGGAATGTCATGGGAGAGGTGACCCTGGTTTTCATTCCAGATAGTACCTGTCATTGAGTAATAGTTGTGTCTGGAAGAACTAACACATATTGGCCACTTATGAGATTTGTGTTTCTTAATTATCTAAAGATCATGGAAGAAGAAGACACTGTGGAGAAACAGCTCCCCTAAGTTAGGGTTGCCATTTTCCAATGTTACCCCCATTCTCAATATCCTAATTGGCACACTACACAGGTTGTTTGCTATCTATTCTGTTTGTGTGCTTTTTTCTTTTTTAAAAAATTATTTTTAAAAGTTTTTTCTACATTTAGAAATGTAAAGCATCTTCACATGTCACAGTGGAAGCCAATGACTTTTGGAGTATATGTGTAATTGAGCGCTGGGTAGGGGTAGAAAGAATACTTGCTAACATTCAAAACATTGTTGAAACATGGGCTTCTCAAGTGTTGGGAAACATGGTTGAGTAGGGATTCAAACCCTGCTCTCCAGAGCTGTAGTCCAATGATCAAAACTATGACACCATGCTGGCTGTCAAAGGGGAATATCCATGTGTGTACATTTATAAGCGCATAGACTTATGAATGCTTAAATAGAGTGTTGATATTAATTCAATCTGTCTGATTAAACCGCCATCATGAATTGGGCATTCAGGTGACCAGAAAGTGACAGTGGAACCCCAGGCAGAATCCATATTAGCTGACAAGTGGCAAGGACCTTCAGTGCCTCAGTCTAAGAGATAAGGGTAGAGAACCATGCCAGTTTCAGAGGGAAAATGAAGTTTCAGATGAACATACAAACACAGCTATTGGTTTCAAAATGATCCAAGACCAAGATGACTGTTGGCCAAACAATGGATATATCATTTTGGTTTCTTGGAGGAGCATCTCTGTTGGTATTGGTGCTTTTCTAGAGCATAATTTGGCTGTTCAGAAACCCACTCTGCAAGCATATCAGTGAAGATGCACTACACAGTTCCACCTCTGATACTGATAGCCCAACCCTCTGCCAGTCACTTATAGAAGGAAAGTGGTCTACTTGCATACCATTGCATGTTCATAGGCTTCTTTGTGATCCAGAAGCTCAATAAGGGACTCTACATTATATATACGTTTTACTGTTGTAAGCCATCTTGAACCTCAAATTGAGAAAAAAGCAGGATACAGATAAATATAAATAAAAAAATATTCACAGGTGCATATGAGTAGGCCTCCATCTGCAGACATTTATGTTATACTATCAAGAACTGGAAAGGAGAGGAGTTCTAGATTGCATATACAGCATAGTGGAAAAGATTTTGAGTGGGCATGGTGTGGTTCCATTTTTCATTCAAATGTTAAGTGAAATAAGGTTATCTAAACACCTGGATGTCTACCATCTATGATGTTCCTCACTAACTAATAACAATGGAAGAAAGGAATTTTCATTTCTCTTAACACAGTTGGAAGTAACACTTGTCTACATATTTTTCTGAGCTGAATCTCTGGTTCTCCATGGGTCAGCAACTTGATTTCAAAAAAAAAAAGAAAAGAAAAGAAAAAGAAAAAAAAAGAATGAAAACTGGATTTGAAAAATGGTATTGCTGGAATCACAGTTACAAAGAAAGCATGAATTGGACCCTGATATTAAATTATTGATGGTCAAATTCTCCTGAAGCTGTAGACTATGTACCCCCAGCAGGGGTGGGCAATATTGATTATGCTTACTATGGCTGATAGGAATTACAGACCCACAACAACAGGATGACCACAGTTGGCCATATCAAACAATAGACAAACAGACAGATAGCTGTTTTACAACAGAGATCCTGCTGAATCATGAAGTACTAGATAATCAAGGAGAGAAAGGTATAAGTGCATAAATAACCTGATGTATAATGTGGACAGATGTGATATCGTTGAAACCATAGGAATCTTTAAAAAAAAGAAAAGATAATGAAGCTTCAAAAATCAAACCAACTCTGGCTGCTGCCCATTCTCTTAGCACACTAAACAATGGCACTCCCTATACACACATATTTCAAGGGATACTTCCCATTGTTTTATGTCCTACTTGCCATCCCTGACTCAATCTATTTTATATCTTGTCAAGGAAAACATATCCAAGATCAGAGGACTCCAGCAGAATCTATACAACTCCAGGCACATAAAACTATTAAGAATGGGTATAATCATATTATAAACATCCTTCTTTTTCTCACAGCCAGAGCTATATAGAGAAGTCATCGTGTAAATGAAATTTCAGTCATGCTTGGCTTAGTCATAGTAATTCATTTTACACTGGGAGCTGGGAAGTCTAGCAAACTTGGAAAGGTCTAAGTTGAGCTCTTTTCACATTTAAAAGTTTCTGCTTCAGATAGCTCAATAGCTGTCTGGCAGAGCAAAAGGGAAAATGTCTTCAAGTTTGACATTCACTGTCACAAAAATGCTTCTCAGTCACCATATTCTTTATATCAAAACAGAGATTACATCTGTTTTAATAGTACAGAGATTCAATCTGTTCCTCTTAGAAATAGAAGAAACAAGGCTGCATGCTTCAAACATTTATGTACAATATGCCATAGTCATAATCTCTAGTTTTCAATCATGTCCTCTCTACCAACATACATTCATTTGTTCCAGAATAGCTCTTGTATTTGTTATACATACATGTTATACTAGGTTCCCTTTGGTGGGGGAATTCAACCCTGGCTGTAACATTGAGACCAGGGTGGGCAACACAGGCTCCACATGCAGCTTCCTGCTTTCTTTTGCTGCACCCAAAGACCCTCTGCTGTGATAATGGGGCTTCCCATTATCTAGGCTTATCAAAGGGAGATACTTCCCTCTTCAGGTAAACCAAGGGTTAATGAGATGTTAGGATTACATCAAGGGTCACAGGGTGAGAGTTGACCAACCAAAAGGAAAGGGTCAGCATCACAGGTCACAAGGTGAGAATTGACCAACCAAAAAGGAAAGAGGCGGGCATCTTGGAGAGGCTTCCAGATCCTTCCAAGGAGGAAAATAAAACTTCTGAGAGGCCATGTGGCCAGAGGGAGAGACACACACAGAGATGAGATCTATGCCAGTCGTAGGTAGGCAGGCATGCCTGGCCTCCTGGCTTCTTTCTTCTAAGAACATCTGTGAGTACTAGAATAAAGTAGTTAGCCGCGTTAGGGCTGTTTATTATTTTGGAGACTGGCTGATCTTAAGAATGTATCTGTGCTGTTATGTCTGTTTTGTAAATTCTTGTAACTAAGTGTACCTGGGAGAGGGGGTCTCCCAAGTGTGATATTGTTTATTTGCATGCCTTGATTAAAACACTTTTATAAACCTCCGTTTCTCTCCATTTCCACGCCAGGGTTGGCACACGCTACATAGGGCCTCTCACTCAGGGCAAGGGGGAGGTGGAAGTTCCTGATGCTTAGAGATTAGGCAGAGTCCCTCCTGTTCTGTCTAAGTAATTCATAATTCAGGGGGGTGGTGGCAGCATATAGAGCTGGGAGATTGCCAGTCGTTCCATGCGTGGAAGTCAGCTTTGGAAGGCTGGCAAGAACCCTAGTAAAAACTCTGGGAGGGAATTTCCAGTCTTGCAAGGCTAGAAGTCTCTTAAGAGACTGGAAATAAACCTACAGTGTCACAGCTGCTGCTCCTGCAATGCCATGAAATCTGACAGCAGCAGGGGGGGCCACATTTTTCTTTAAGATCAGATTGCTTGGGAAAGGGTATGCCTTGTTTTTCTTCTTCTATTCTCATTTCTCTTGACTACATTCATCATCTTCCTTCTACTCCTCTGTTTCTCAAACACTTTCTTCTTTGACACTCCCCCCAAGAAAATCTTGAAACCATGACTGAAATCAAACATGATTCTCACCATATAAAAGTTGCAAATCACATTAAGCTCAATAGAGTGTATGGCTGAGTACAGATTCATGGTTAGGATTGGCCTCTTGGTTTTCAATCACTTCTGGGTCTATCATCATCATCACCACCACCACCATTGCCATCTCCATTTCCCATTGTTTTGGGAGATGAGGGAGGAAAGAAAGAGAGAAGGAAGGAAGGAAGGAAGGAAGGAAGGAAGGAAGGAAGGAAGGAAGGAAGGAAGTGGCCAGTGAGAAACTCTGGTTAATAGAGAGCAATTTTCTCCCAGCAAAGGGAGGGGCAGATTTTTACTGATCCCCAGTTCTGCATGCAGCCCTCAGCACCATATCTCATATTGTCTTGGGAGGTGGTACCCTAGCCCTCTAAAAAAAGACTGGAAGCACAGGGATATAAGGAGGAATAGAAGAGAATTGCCCTTCTCCTTCCTCTTCCATCAAGTGGCAGCTGGTGAATGCACTCTGAATTTTTTAGTCTGAACTTTAAATAAGCTGCCCATGGTGCTAAATGTGTGTCCAAAATAAGTTCAAAATCTTGAGTAAAGTTCAATCTGAAACCTAGAAGGGGCTTGTTGCCTCAGTGACAGGGAAGCCACCAATAGCCACTGTTTCCCCCTATGGGAGCATCCTGTAAGCAGAGTTCTACTTACAGAAACTTGAGATCCAAGCTGTATTATTTTCCTGATTATTTGCATAGATGTCAAGAGGTCAGACTCTCATTTATACTGAAGGCACTTTATGCTTCTCTAGCAGTGCCTAGGGACAGTGAAGTGGAAAATATTGCTGCTTTCAAGCCCTCTTTTCAGTGTACGTATGTGTTCTGTTAGTCAATGCAAAGTGATACTAAAAATTCATCAGTTTTTGAAGAGCCTACACAACCACCCGTGGATATCCAAACATCTGTTTAGCTTTCCCACTTGCTTCCACCAGATTTTTATATCTGCACAATTTAATTACCATGAAGGAACAAACTACAGAATTTGATAAACCTTCTTGCTCACTTGAAAATATTAGTTTCATAATTTTGCATTGTAACCAAAAGAAAGAAAATCAATTAATGTTTCTTTCCTAGAGATCCTTTGAATGTTATATTAGGGTTTGCTAGAGCAACACAAAGGTAAGTGTCTGTGGAATTAAAGCTTTATCTAATTTCTCACTTAATGAAAGAGCCCTTAGTGTTTAACTCATACATTAGATGAAGTGATCATCCTCTTGATAGTTTCATTCATTTTTTTCTTGCTTTCATTGACAGCTCCATGCATTACATTCACTGCATTCCATGTACAGACTCTGACAAAAATCCAAAACTTGCAAAACACAGTCAAGGGGTATTTGTATATAATATTGGGCAAACTGAATGCATAAACTTCGTATCACATGGAATATTTGCTGTTATTGGACAATGACAGAACAATGAGAGGCTAGCACTAAGTATCTCCTATTAGTCTATTGTGATTTTACAATTAACCAGTTGTCAAAAACGCTGGCTAAACAGAAGAAGTGTTGGGACGCTGGGAAAAAAAAGAGAACATAGAAACGTAGAATCACAGAATGGAAAGAACTGCAAGGACCATCTAGTCCAACCCCCACCATGCAGGAATACACAACTACAGCATTCACAAAAGATGCCCATCCAACACCTGTCTGAAAACCTCCAAAGAATGGAAGTTCACCACCTTCTGGGGCCTTATTCTACTACTGAACAGCTCTTATAGCCAAGTTCTTCCTCAGATTTAGGTGGAACATCTTTTCTTGTAATTTCCATTGGTTCTGGTTCTAGTCTCTAGAGTAGCAGAAGACAAGTTTGCTTCATCTTCTGTATGACATCCTTTCATGTATTTAAATATCACTTCCCAATCCTTTCTTCTTCAAGCTAAACCTACCCAGCTCCCTAAGGCATTCTTCATTGGGTTTGGTTTCCAGCACTTTTACCATGTTTGTTCCTCTCTTCTGAACACATTCCAGCTTGCCAGTATCTTTCTTGAACTACAGTGTCTTGAACGTATTTTTCTTGAACATATTTGTTTCTGGCTGCTCTAAAGTATATGCAAGAAAATGACTTTGGCAAAGGTGGGAAAAAAGAACAAGTGTCGCACTATCAAAGTTGCTTAAATATGATGGTGGCACCTTGGGATACTTAGTTTCCACTAGACTAGCACATAAATATTGGATGCTGTCTCTTTAAAATGTGATGCTGGTATGTTTCAGAATACATAGTGTTCTTTCACCCTTGGGCACTAGCATCTTTTCTTCCCAGAAAAAAATCCTATCAGGGGAGTGCTGAGAACCAACCCTCAACAAACAGATGTGAGGGGGTTGAAAATGGCTCCCACAAGACCAAAGCGCAGCGTAAAGCCTAACACAAGTTCCAGGTGGATCAATTCTACACCCAATGGAATTAAAAAAAATTCATTGCTGTTTTGGACATGAGGGTCCTGAATCCAAACTTAGTTGGGTACATACCTTAACCAGTGGGGATTCATAAAATGGAAATAGTACTTCACTGATTTAGTATATGTATGAAGAAAAGCAATTCTCATCTGGAATGACTGTTGCATACTGCCTTTTCTTCAAGGTAAGTTTTTTGCAGCAGACTCCAAGTAAGATTCTAAGCTACTGATTATTCAGCTGAAAGTGGTGAATCAGCTCTAGGTTTTAGTTCAAATGTAAATGGAACTATAAAAAGTGCTGGACCCAATCCCCTAAACAGCCCGAGCACCTTGAATAATTCTTTTAATGTTTATACTAAACACAGAATAAATGTACTTTCCCATTGAGATCAGAGCCATCAGCCTCCACTGGTGACTGTTGGTAATGGCCTTACAGGCTAGAACTTTCTCATCTTTATTCCTTGTTTCTGTTGTTATATGTAATTTCAAGCTGACTGACAGTCACTCTCACTTATGGTTATAAGATTTTCTTGGCAAAATTTATTCAGATGAGGTTAGCCGTTGCCTGCCTCTAAGGCTTAGAAAGTGCGATCGGCCCAAGGCCACCTAGGGGCTTTCCATGTTCCTATCCCCCTAAAATTACTAAAGCAGTGATGGGAATCACACAAACCTTCAAATGTTATTGGACTGTAATTCCCAGCAGCCCAAACTGACATAGACAATTTGAGCAATGCTGGAAGTTGCAGCCCAACAAAATATGGAAGGCAGCATGATTCCTACAGACCACGGTTTCATCCTACAGTTGTCTTCTGCTTGAGATCCTTTAATGGAAGTTATTAGGCAGAAATTAATGTGGGCACTTATTAATTCAGAGCATGTTCAACCATGAGCTTTGGGCTTTCCTGGAGAAAACTATATTAGGAGAAGAAAATACTGCATGTAATTGGACATGACAGTGGATTCATTCTCAATCATTTTGGTATTAAGCCCCACAATAGAGTTTTCTTATGTTGCATCAGATATTTGGCTTATTTTCCCTACTGTTGCCAACCGTTGTTTAGTGGAAAGTTTTATGTGCATATACTCATCAAAACGTATCCTTGGAGAAATCAAAATGCAGGCAGCTATGCTTATTTGTATCAGTGGTTGTAGCAGTTTTGTATATTCAGCGAGAGCAGATCTTTTGTAAAGCTAATGGACCTTAACCTCCTAATCAATAAGTCCCGGTGCCTTGACCCTGTGTTACTTCACTACCCCACCAATTGCCAACCCATATCAAAAATACCTTATTTTGAGGGTGGGTGAAATTTGGGTAATTTCTGAAGCATTTTCCAAAATTCACAACTCACATATTCATGCTATACAGAGTATGACCTTTCAAAATTTCAGATGCAAGCCATGATGAAAGTGGTAAGTTTCTCCATCCCTACTAGCTTCCCTTTCAATCTGTTGCCCTTTTCTTTCTATGTACTTCAGGTATTCTTGAAAATCCAACTCTTAGAGCAAAATTTTGTCCCCTAGGTAGCCTATAAGAAAAAATAAATTGTTGTTGTGTGCCATCAAGTCAGCTCAGACTTATGGAGACCCTAAGGCAAACCTATCACAGGGTTTTCTTGGCAAGATTTGTTCAAGGCAGGTTTGCCTTTAACTTCCTTTGAGGCTGAAAGAATGTTACTCGTCCAAGGTCATCTAGTGGCTTTCCGTGGCTGAGCATAGATTCAAACCCTGCTCTCCAGAGTCAGAGTTCAGTACTCAAAGCACTACCCCACACTGTCTCTCAGAAGAAATAAATGCCTCCCTTTTATACTGAGGTTTCTCCTCTGCTTCCAAAAGTTTATTTTCACAATAACTTTGCTGTACAATTCATTTATCTCAATCATTGCTACAATTCTGTGTTGGAATTTCATCACAGGAACCCATATGCCAAGGAGGAATGTGTGAATAGTTTCTATTCTTCTTAATATTATTCAGTAAAAAATATGTATACTAAGTATAAGTTTACCACTCCCCGTCTCCTCCTCCTCCTCCTCCTCCTTTTTTTTTAACTAGTTTCATTCAGTTCCTTCTTTACAGCCTCAGACTAGTTGCAAATAGAAAGGCACTAGAAGGTCAAGCTTCCAAAGATCAAACTTCTAATTGTCCTTTGAATAAGAGACTGTATTTGCGCACAAAGCTTTGCATACGAATGAGTCCCTTTCCCATGTAGCAAGTCAGCTATTTTCAGCTCAATGCCGCAGTCTTCGATTTCTTGGTTGTAGCTATGGCAATAGGATTAGATGGCACTCCGAAAAATTCATTTTAACAAATTAGCAAAGGAGGGTACACAGGACTACACAAGTGGGGCAACCTACAGAAACAGAATTCCAACAGAACACAGAGCATTCCTCAAAATAAGGATGCTTAAATCATCCAGTGTCATCAGTTTGTTTGCAAGTGATTTACTATTAGTCACAACAACCAGGCTGGGGCAATGTTCCTGAAAGAGTGCCCTCTTTACCCACAGATTCTATTTAGCTCCACATCTTTGCACTTTTAAGAACAATAATATCAGACATGACCCTTTATGCATGCATATACTTCATTCTTTGATACAGAGCTCTTCTAAAATTGGCTGTTAAACTCATTTTAATAATATTCATTATTATGGTGCCACTTGAAAGTTCATTATTCAGTTTGGGACGGAAAAAAAAAACTGGTTTAACCTCAGGCCTTGGGGCATGTTATAATGAAAGTAAAGAGCCAGCTCATTGGTGCTGTAGAGTTATGAGCATTTTACTTTTTCCTCTGTACTATTTAGCATTTTCTTTCTCAGCACTTCTCCCCTCAATAAATGGCAGGCCTCAATAAGGACATCAAACAGCGCCGGCTGAAGCAGAGCATTTGGTGTTTCAAAATATTTCAGTTCTAATAAGTCTCTGAACTATTTCCGTCCTGAAGCCTTTCATTTAATTATATGTGAGAAAAAATAAAAGACAAAAGAAGAGAAAACTTGCATTCCCTGATCCATCAAAGGTGATCAGTGCTCAGAAATAGGTTTGTTGCTATATGGAGGCTGTCATCTGCATTCAGTGGGATTTATAGGAAAATCCACAAGCAGGAGGAGTGATGTTGAAGTGGTGGCCATGGTGATTGGCCATGTTGTCTGGTGATTCATATAACAATGGGATGATGAATCCGTTGCATGTTTCAGTCAACATTTTAAATAAGCTATCCAAATTGCTGGCACCTATCTCTCAAACAGTTTCACCACTTTAGAGAATTTCTTTAAAGTTCACATGAAAATCCAGATTAAATTCACTACCCCACTGATATGGAGGCTGTCAACACTAATAATCTGTCAGAGCTGGAAAGACTACATGAAGTCATCATCTTCCCCACCCCAACAGGTTTCAGATCAAGAACAGCAATCCTTTCTTGTGTGAGAGGGGATTTTTTTTTAATTGGGGCCTTAATGAACCATTTCTTGTCTCATAAAATGTTTCATCTAAGAATACTCACATGACAAAATCATTCTTTTCAATAACATCTTAAATGCAGCCTTTCTTTGCAGTTCTTATTGATCAGGCTGAGGAGACAGTTCAATATTGTTTTCAAAACCATTTTCTAAATGATTGGATTATATATAATGAGCACAATTTCCCATTGATCTTTCAGATTGGGGTTTCTAAATGATTAACTAACAACATCCCGTAAAGGAAGACAGTCTGGGGTGTGATTGCCAGACATCTCAGCCTTAACTTGTAGATTCTGAGGCAGGGCTTTCATTACTGATCTATATGGTTTAGTTTGGTTGGTTTTTAATGAAAACTGTGGAGCCACTAGGTAATTTTAGAGAGTAGACTTAACAGTTTTTCAGAGAAGAAGGGATCTGTCAAATGGCCATCTTGTTCTGGTATGAAGCATACAACTAACCTTTCTCTTCTCTACCTTCCCCAGACTTCCATTCCATGTTTATATTCTATTGATCTGTCAGAAGAGGAATGGGGAATGTTGGTCTTCCAGATCTTGTTGGAATTTAATGCCTGTCAGCACTAACTAACCTGGCCAATGGTGAGAGATGATAAGAGATGCAATCCAGCAACGTCTTGAGACTCACATGGTCCTCTCCTAGTCCTAATTTGAATAATAATGAACTTAAATCATAGTACCAACTAGGGATGGAAACTGTCAATTTTCCAACTGGGGTCAAATTTGGAGTTGCCAATCCCTTGAAAGACTAATGGGGGGGGGATGGCATATTGAAAGTTTCTAGAACATAAACTTCACTTTCTTAAAACTGCACAAGAGTTTGAGAAACTGAAGCTTTGCAGTAAAAACCTTCACTCACAGTGTTTTTATTATGCAGAGAAAACTGTACAGCTTTCTCACATATGCAAAAAAAAAAAAGCTGCTTACATTGTTTTTTCCTATATAGATGAGAAAAGTGCTCCAAATGTAATCCTAACTGCACACTGTGGCCCTTTCCTCACTGGGGGGGGGGAATGAAATGGGGCGGCGCACGCAGGGGCGGAGCTTACCTCGTAACGAGTTGCTCCGTCCCTGCGGGGAGCACGGATTCACCGTTCTAAACGCCACCAAATTTCGGCAGTGCTCGGTGGCGCTCGGTGGCACCCAAAATGGTGGCCGGTAGCTTCCAGCAGCACTCCGCCAATCAGGGCAGCGCGCCAGCCGGAAGCCCGCCCCCGGGCAGATCTGCAGGGACGCGCTACCGCGTCTCTGCAGTTCTTCACTGGGGGCTGCCACGGAGCAGCGCAGGCGAGTTTCGTAAGAACCACTTGCGAAGGTGGTTTTTATAAAACTCACAGCACCACCACCCCGGCTGTGCTAGAGCAGTTTGAGGTATAGAGGTTCACTTTTTCAAGCTGCTCTAGTGCACCCCGTGGTGAAGAAGACCTGGAGAGGTCACCCTAGCGTGGGCAATATGCCCATGTGGAAAGGGCCTATGACTATTTCCACACTACACTGTTATAGTGCTATTATTCCACTTTCAATATCCTATGGAACATCCTATCCTATAGCCCCAGTAAAAAAAAAATATATAAAAGCAGTCTTACTTTGTCTTCTCTTGTATATATTGCACATATTCTCTTGTTCTTACTGTACATATTCTTATGTTGTACAATACAAAATTACAATACAAGAGAAATCTTACATTGTAAATTTGAACTATAGTCAGCCCTCCACATTTGCTAGGGTTAGGGGCTCAGGACCCTAGCAGAAGTGTAAAAATTGCAGATATCAAAATGTGTGTGTCTGTGGGAAGGGGGCTGAGGGATGGTGGGCATCCAGACCATGGCCATTTCCGCAGGACACTCTTATAGCGCGATGATTTCACTTTCAACCTCCTTTGGAATCCTGGGGTTTGCAGTTTCAGGAGGGGCCAGCCGGACCCTCACAGAACTGCAAACCCCAGGATTCCGTAGGAGGTGGAAAGTGGAATCATCATGCTATAAGAATGTCCTGCAGAAATGTTCCATGTCAGGAAAAGGATAGGGAAAAGTGTCCCTCAGCAAGGTGACCCTATAGTTCCTCTTTCTCATCTGTCTCCTTCCTTGGGTGTATGAGGCGCATCGGAAGAGGGTTTGTGGTGCTGAAAAATTAGGCTGCGAACCAGCCTTATGTGCCCAGGAAGTGGCTAACAGAGGAGAACCAGAGGCAGATTTTTAAAGGGCTACATGGCCTGATCAGAGCCACTGAGAAGGAAGGTTCTACCAGAAAAGAGGCACCTGAGGTGAGGGGAAAGGGGCTGGAGAAACTTGCAAATAATCAAATCTATGAAAGTGAAACCCACAAATGTGAAGGGCCAACAATAAACTAAACCCACAGCACAAATTTGTCAAAACTGTAGTGATTCCATTTGAACAGTAAGAAGCTATTTCAGATTATATGCTGAAACTGATGCCTGTAAAATCTCCAGATTGCTTGAAAAGTGAGGTCAGCGCTCTAGACCTTCTTGCTGTTATACCCAAACAAAACATGGTAAAAGTAACTTGTTTGATGAGCATGGCTTTGATTTTCTCCACATTCCCTAGTCACACTCAGAGCTCCAATTACTCCAAATTATAGTTTCAAGGATGCCCAAAGTAGAGAGCTACTGCTATAGTTAGAAGTCTTCCAAACTAGCTCTTTCCTGCTTCTCCGAAGTAACTAATTATACCGCTAAAACCATAAAGGTAATTAGAAAGTTAAAAAAAAATCATTGGAAGAAGATTGCCCCACCCATTAAGTCACAGTCATAATATAATGTAGTTATACCTCCATTATCGGGAAAAATGATCAACTATAGACAACACATTATTTGCTTCTATTTACTATCAAGCTATCTTCTTCAGAATTGGTCCTTATTATTGCCAAAATATAAGAACAGGGGCCAAGAAAAGCTTTACCATGGCTTTGTAGGCCAGTCTCCTGTCAGCAAAAGGAAATGCACTTAGTGACATCAGGAGCTTGGAGGACAGACGTGAGGCTGCCCAAAGGGTTTGCAGACACACGCACCTCACAAACCATGTTTTCCCCACTCCTGTCTTAAGGGGACACCTATTTTCTCTTTCAGCTCCCAATCTAAACTAGATGAAATGAAGTAAAACTACATTAAATGATAACTAAACTAGCCAAAGAATTATCAAAGTTTTTTAAAAAAGGCCTCCAGTAATAGAAATTCTACAGTACCCTAAACAATCTGCATAAATGCCCTACCACCCTTCCAGGTAGAAATTTCTCCTTATGTCCACACAAAATCTTTCTGAGCGCAGTTTTGCATAGGATGGAAAAAGAAAGAAAGGCAAGGCAAGAGGAAATGCATCAGTGGAGGACACAGATTTGCCTATGTGGTAATTTATATGAAGTTATGCAAATTCAGAAATAATTATGAATATTTTAACTGAAGTGCAATATATCTTGACTCTAGCCAGGTGAGTTGGATTATGTCTGGGTACTCACTGTTTGGTGGACAGCTTACCACTTTCTCTGCATTCCCTTCATATTGAGTTGCATTTTAAAACAGACTATAGTCTGGTTATCTCTCCAAACACTGATGTCTTCAAGCACGAGGAGCAGGCTGTTTTGTGAGTTGTATTTCTGTTTTGTTTTGTTTTGTTTTCGGGTTTTTGTTTTTTTGGATGAAATAAAACGTAATGGTCACACTAAATTTGCATGTATTTTAAATGGCAAGGCAACTAAGAGTCAATATGGGCCATTTCCGCACCAGACTGTTATAACGCTATTATTCCACTTTCAACATCCTATGGAATCCTGGGGTTTGCAGTTTAGGGAGGGGCTGTCTGGCCCCTCTCTAAACTGCAAACCCCAAGATTCCATAGGATGTTGAAAGTGGAATAATAAAGCTATAACAGTCTTGTGCGGAAATGGCCATGGTCTCATTAGTAGTAAGAAATTCCACTTCTTGCCTGGTGTGGGTTTTTCTGTAATAGCTGAAATTTGGACCGATGTCACTTTACCTTCATCATTAAAGGATTAAGTACCAATTTAGACTGCTGTTCTATTTGTTTCATCTCCATGCATCAGGATGACAGAGAAAGCAAATATCATATAGTTTTTAGAAATCTAGATGGTGTCAACATCAATTTGCTGACATATTGAATCTTACCCTAGGTTAGATAAACTGCTTAAGATAAGCTTCTTCCTTACTGTGTTCATTTTTAAGAATTTACTCCAAAGGATCCTTATTGGTGATTTCTTCTTAGTAAAAAAGTTGCGAATTTAACATGGTGCTTGCTGTCTGTTACATTTTGCAAAATAAGCCTTTTTTTAAAAAAAAAAAATGTCATTTATAAGCTCTTTTGCTCTAGAGTTTTTGAAGTCACCAAATGAAATATGCTTTGCTGGCAAGCAATCAGGTTATTATTATTTATATGCAAACAATCATTTATTTTCATTTTGAAACTGCAAACAATTATTTGGATAACTGGTGGTGAAAGCAAGTAAATTTCCAGCCCAACAGTTTGTGCTTCTACCTGAACAGAAAACACAAGCAATTTGGATAATGCATTATGTGCTGACTGAAGTAATCCCCTGTTTCTGCCTTTCACTGCGGATTTGGAATTAAATCACTTTGAAGGAAAGTATTAGGGTGGAGAAAAAGGAAACACATTTGTATAGGACCAGTGTGAATGCCACTCTGCATGTCCCCTATGGCAATAATAGCCAGAGCTGAAAATCATACTGGGAAAGATAGTGAGTAAGCTTCTTTGAATCTCTTTTGATAGACATTGGAGCAAACACAGAAGGGCTGAGTTTAGACTTTTGGGTAGCTTCTGAGTAAGCCAGAATTCTCATGCATAGAATTTATATATATATATTAAGATTTTAATGTGCATTAAATTTTAAAAAAAACAGCAAACCTAGAATAAAAACAGAAAAGAAAGAAAAGGAAAATTAGCTAAAGGTAAAAAGTAGATAAAAAGAATAAAAGAAACAAGAAGAGTAGAAGTGACTTCCAATCTTCTGTTCAGCAGCTATTACAGTATATAATTAATCTTTACCTCTCTTCTATGTCACAATAATTCTTCATCCTCCTTTCTATGTCTACTAATATCTAAATCCAAACTTACACAATCTTACATGTATTTCCTACAGAAAGTCAACAAAGGCTTTAATAAAGGGTTTGTAGTCTAAGAGCAGAAACTATCATGACTTCCCTAAATTAAACTAAGCAAATTAACCCCCTCACTCTAATTTAACAACAATCTACCATCACACAAAGTATCAAATATTAAACCTTTTCATCTTCATTAAATAAGTTTCCTAATTCTACTCTGACCTTTTCTCCCTCCCTCTAACTCATTTCCAGCTGTGTCTCCAAAAAAGTAAAATTCAACCTCCTTATAAGAATTTCTTTTTTCCTTCTATACTTTGAATTTTCCATGGCTATTCCCCAGTTACACCCCTCTCTCTGAATTGTTTCCTTTGTAGTTGTCTAACCCTCCAGCCCATATATAAATCAACTTTAATATAATTTTAAACAGTTTCTTAGATTTCATATACCTCTCCCAAAGACCCTTGTTTTGTAACCACTGTCCTTATATATTAGGGAAACCTTAAACATCAAACAGCAAAATTTTTGGAATCCAGACAGTCCACTCATTATTTCTTTACCCTTTCACATTTTAAATTTATCTTTCCCTGCCAACCTTTGCAATTGCACAAATTGAACAGCACTCATCAAATTCCATAAGACCTAAGGAGGAAACCTTCCTCCATGAAATACCCTCCTACTAATATTATTATCTTTATTATTACTATTATCACTGATATTATTATTATTATTACAATTATTATTTTGCCCCTCTCCACAATCTAGCTGAAAACCAAATATCCTTAATGTCTTTCCAAAACTCCCCCCCACTGAGACTGTATACTGTAGACCTCA